>CAUYQV010065846.1:0-26996 GCA_963574575.1 Galagoides demidoff | reverse complement strand
TTCCTTCTTTTCTTCCAGTCTGTTAATCTTATTTGCTATCCACATTCTGAACTCGATTTCTGACATCCCAGCCATTTGCTTGTGGATGGGGTCTTCAATTGTGTCTTCCCCCTTTTCCCTTGGAGGAGTTGATCTATTCTGGTTATTTGAATTGCCAGAGTTTTTCCGCTTGTTCTGCCCCATACTGAGTTTACCTTGTTTGGAGGCCTTATCAGAACTGTTCAGTTGGTGGCTTCTTCTGGTTGCCCAGAGAGACAGACAGAGCATGTTTGCTGTCTTCTCCCAGTTCTCAGGTGCTGGGGCAGCCGGGGTGCAGTGGAACAGCAACAGTTGACAGGAGTGTGTGTGGCCGGATTAGACCTCGTTCAGCCTGCGGGGCGACCAGGGAGCAGGAAACTGGCAGCAGCCAGATCAGTCCTAGTTCAGCCCCTCTGGGGCAACCAGTGGAACAGGGGAACTGTAGTGGCTAGATCAGTCCTAGTTCAGCACCCTGGAGCAGCCAGGGGGTAGGGGAATGGCAGTGGTAGCACAGGGTACGTGAGCAACCAGATCAATCCTAGTTCAGCCCCACCAGCGTAGCTGGGGGGAAGCGGGGGACTACTTCACCATCACCCATTGGAAGCGTGCGGCACTAGCAAGCCGATCTGTACCCTCCCAGTACTGGAGCCTGGAACGGGGGACTCTTCCACCTCTGTCTGAGGGACGTATGTGGCTCTAGCAAACAGTTCTGGGCCCTCCAAGAGTGGTAGACCCCTCCACCACCACCTGCAGGGCGAGCTTGGCTCTAGCAAGCAGTTCTAGGCCCACCCAGCTTGGGAGCCTGGAGCAGGGAACTCGTCCCCTGGCCCCCGTGGGGTGTGTGTGTCTCTTGCAAGCTGTTTTGGGTCTGCCTGGAATGGAGGATTCCTTAGCCTCTGGCTGCAGGACACCTGAGCAGTTCTGGGCCTGCCCAGAGCAGGAGCCTGCTGTTTGTGGGGTGTGCGACTCTAGTAAGCAGTTTTGGGGCCCAGCCCGCTCTGTGAAGGCAAAGGGACCCACTCGGCAACTGGGTTAGTCTGGGAAGGTTAATACCTCCTTCCCCAACTTACACCCAGTCGGTCGTGGTCCCCCTGGTCTGTGACCCTATTCACTCTGGTAAGCCACTGCTCCTGGGGTTTACCTGGCAAAATCAGCCAGAAATCTGAGTTTGGCAGGGGGGGGGCCTTGTGTATTTAAATTAGGCTTCTGTCTGGCTAGATTTCTCTGTAAATCAGAGGTTGCATTCAACTTTACACTCAGGTGTCAATTCTAGCCTCTGCCTGCCCACTGCCTTTGTCTCAGCTGCATTAGCCCCCTGAGGGCTGGCGCTCCACCCAAGAAAGTTATGTGTGCCCTGCCTGTGGCTGCTGTCTGAAACCCAAAGGGATGGGCCTGGAATGGCGTCAATGGCGTCAGCCTGCCGCTCAGGATGCCACCGTTGCTGACCTGGTGTCCCCTGAGCTGATTCTCCTCTCCTCACCTCCACACCACAGTCAGCACAGAACACACCAGCCCCCTCCCCTCCACTTCTCTTAAGGAGATGCCCAAGAATCTGGACTCTGTACCTCCAAACCTCAGAGTGAGTGGGTGGGGACTCCTCAGAGTTCAATGTTGCAGGTGGGTAATATATACAGTTTTATATAGTTCAACATTAACCAGGTTTTGACTAGCAAGAATTTCACTCACTGAACTGCCTGTGTATCAGAAAGTGAGAGCTTTTCTATCTTCCTGGAGAACTTTTCTTTACAAAAGACTGGGCCTATTATGCTTTTCCACACCACAGCTGCCTCTTCTTTTCTCTCTGCAGACGCTGCCGACTGGCCACTCAACGCAAGCATGTGGCCCCAGATCCACACCTCACCCAGTGGTCGCAAAACTTAAATTTCTCCATTTGATGTTGAGTGAGAACCATGAATTTCTTAACCTCATTTTGAGTTTGCTTAAAATAAAAATCCTAAGCCTGTGAGGTTCAAAGGTGAAAGTATTTTGATTATCTTAAAATTATAAAGAAAAGAGATTTTTTTTGGTTTCAGCTCCTGGTCAGGTTAAAAAACTTAAAGGCCGGGTGGCACCTGTGGCTCAAAGAGTAGAGTGCCAGCCCCATATACTGGAGGTGGTGGGTTCAAATCTGGCCCCAGCCAAAAACTGCAAAAAAAAAAAAAAAATGGCCAAAGAAATTAAACTCATCCTCCAAATGTGTAGAGCTGGTCAGTGGTGAAGGTAGGGTGAGGATCCTGGGTCCCTGGGGATACTGAGTACTCCTCTCAGTTCTGCACCCTGCTGACCATCCTGGTGGCCAATGCATGTTGCCCTAGGGTAATCACTCTCATTTAAATCCCCAATGTGGGCATATTACAAACTGCACACAAGAGAAAAGCAAATGTCTCAAAAGCGTGAACCGAAGTATGTGTCTAAAAAACAGTGAAAGTCAAAATCAAACAGTGAACGTCTTACAGCATCCTGGGGCACAGCCACCCCTGGAAATGCCTCTTGGGAGGGAGAGGGGCAGAACCGGGGATAAAAACACATTCTGTAATTCTGCTGCTTTGGGAAATGGCTGTGTAACAAATGGCTTAGAGGAGCTTCAGTTCTATGTGGAGCACTACTATACTACTGACAACCATATGGTAATCATAATAATTTTGATGTAAGGTTTTAAAAAGTGATTCCTGTACCCCATACTCTATCTTGTTCTAATTGCCCAAATGCAAGTGGAATTCTATCATTTTGCTAGAAAAGGCAGGAGGCAAACACAATGTCAGTCTGCTGTCTAAAGGAACACCCACCTCTGTCCCAGCCAGCTGCCTGTGTATAGTCAGCAGGTGCCAGTCTCTCTATGAAGGCAAACATCCTCCCCTAGAGTGGCAAGATTCAGTGGAGAGTTTAGGCAGCACATTGTCTCACTCTGAAAAGTCAGGCCCTGACTAAAATACTTCAGGTCACTAATACACCTTTTACCACCAGAAAGGTGACTGCTAAACCAGTTGTGTTCTCTGCCTACACAAACTGTCAAGATGATCTCTCTCTCTTTACCCAAAACGGACATAGCAATGGACTGTACCAGCCTTAATAGCCACTACCTCCCTTTCCCACATGGATCTAGTTGGCAGGCCCCAAGCAAACACAGAGCTCATGGGTCTCTGCAACTCTTAACCCCCAGAGACACATGCTGTCTCTGGGCTTGGCCTTGGCTTGTGCTTTGACCCACGGACATTAACAAGAGGGCTGCAAAGAGGCTTAGGAAGCCCTTTCACACTGGAACCACGGCTCTTGACACATTCCCGCTGAAGTGTGTCTAGTCTCCACACTATAAGGAAGCCCAGTCTAGACTACTGAAGATGACAGTGCACAGGCACAGACAACCAGGCCAGGAGAACTAAATGGGTCAGGCTCCCAGCTGCACATTACCTCAACTACACACACAGGTGGGGCAGAAGAACTGCCTAGCAGAGCCGGATCAACCCATAGCATCATGAGAAGGAATAAATAGCTGTTGTTCCAAGTCCCTAAATATGGACTTCTTATTCAGAAATAGGTGAATGAACTGGTACATCCCTCCTGGGGGTTCTAAGGGACCTTTCTGTATCCTCTCTATACAAGAGCAGAAAAGGAGAAGGGAAATTAAGGTTGGCAAAGTATCCTCAAGGAGCAATGGTTCCACCATTATGACAGGCAAAATCCCTTATCAAATTAGTCTCCTTGTTCTCTAATACATAAGGACAAGAGCATCCAATCCGATACCCGCCCAATATGCGCAGTGTGAGGTTAGAAAAGACGATGCATTTACATTCATTTATGTCACATCTCTGTCAAGAGAAGATTGAGACCAGTTGGGATAATAGATAAAATACTTTTCATGCCCCATAAATGAAGGTGGTTCATATATTTCAGATATTACAATATTTACCAACACATTTTTTCCACTCACAAACCTTCTATTTTTCTTAGTCTTCTCTACCAACATTTTTATAGGGAAAATTTTTATTGTTTTACCTAAATAATTATTAGCCTAATTAATAATTGATCACCTTCAACTTTGTCCACTTTGAAAAAGAAACACTTGGCTTTGAGCAGCACCTGATCAGTTTGGGGGGCGAAGGTGAGGGGGTTTGGACAAGGGGAAAGGGCTGAATGAAGGGGGACTGAGCAGACTTGGACAACTGGCCATGTGCTCACAGGGATCGTCTAACTTTAGAGGGGCTCTCAGCCACGCAAGGCCAACCATAAAAAATTATTCAAGTTGTCACAGTTATTCAAGGTAATAACAACTTGTAATGACCCTGCTCTCATTCCCAACCCTTAGACTGAATTAAAGTGACGAAGAAGTTAATTTTTTTATTTGTGCAAATGTGTGGGATATACAAGAAACGTCATTATGTGTATACAATACGTAGTGATCAAATCAGGGTACTCAGGGTCAGGATTTTTAAACAGTCTCACTTTGTCACCCTTGGTAGAGTGCCTGTGGCATCATAGCTGACAGCAACCTCAAACTCTTTGGTTCAAGTGATCCTCTTGCCTTAGTTTTTCATTTTTAGTAGAGACAGGGTCTCACTCTTGCTCAGGCTGGTCTCAAATTCATGAGCTGAAGGAATCCACCCCCCTTAGCCTCCCAGAGTGCTAGAATTACAGGCATGAGCCGCTGTGCCTGGCCAAGGGCTGTATATTTTTATTAAGTATAGTCATCCTGCCCTGCTATCTCAAACACTGAGTTTATTCCTTCTATCTTATTGTTTGTTTGTGTCCTTTAACCCCTGCTCTTCATCCTCCTCCTCCCCACCCTGCTCACCCTTTTCAGTGTCTGTTACCTGTTTTTCATGCCTCGCTAACTACCTCCATGCATTCACATTTCTTAGCTCCCTCATACAACTGAGAACATGAAATAGTTGCCTTTTTGGGCCTGGCTTTTTTCACTTAAGATAATCACCTCCAGTTCTATCCACGTTGCTGTAGATGACCTGATTTTCTTCTTTGTATGGCTGAATCGTATTTCGTTGTTTCCATACACCATGTTTCCTTTATCTGCGTTCACTGAGGGACATTTAGATTGAGTCACTGTCATTGCCGTTGTGATTAGTGCTTCAGGAAGCAGGAGAGTGCAGGTGTGCCTGTCGAATACCAACTTCTGACACCCAGTAGTAAGATTGCTGGATTGAATGATAATTCTACTTTTAGTTTTCTGAGAAATCTCCACTGTGCTTTCCACAGTGGCTGTACTGTGGACATTCCCTCCCCTAGTGTATAATGGTTTCCTTTTCAAGGAGGTATATTTTGTACACAAATTAAGTGCATTGAAAATCCATTAATCAGTGACTGTGTCTGGTTTAGATCATTAATGTGCTATAATAAGCCCTCCTAACTTTGTGTTCTGGCCTGAGATTTAATCTCAGAATGAACATTGAAAACCCAGGAAAATCCCAGAAAGAGAAGGACACAGGAGGAAGAGAATCAGAGTGGGAGGGAAAAGTTTGGAGATTCTGGGTGACTTTGCATGTGTGTGTGTGTATGTATGTTTTCTGGTTCGGGGTATTTTTTATCATATATTTAGATAAATAAATGAGTAAAGCCAATCTAATTATAAATATTTCACTTGTTATTGCTGTGGCTGATGACATCGTGGCCATCACAGAGCTCTAAGCTCCTGTTGAGTAACTCCTGAGACACTTGGGCAGATACAAAATGGAATCTTGGCCTGGCCACGGTCCAAGTCCATGACAAACTGGAGTGTAGATAGTAACAGTCAGTCTTTCTTATTTTCATGGTAAAATGTCAGATTTTACATTTGCTTCTGAAGCATGTAACTCTCTTTCCACCAGCTACATCACAATTTTGGTTCTTGCCTTAAAGCCTGAACTATTACCCAGCTTCTGTCAAAGAGTGCTTGACGCCAGTGATATTTCCAAGTTTGTGTGTGGAAGGGTACACTAGAATGTTACTTTCTGGCTGTGCTCTGAGTTTGAACTATAAGAATACACACCCTCATGGGAATATTTTCCATAGTGACAAGGAGTATACACCAAATTGCTATAATACCTTTAGCTGATTGAAAGAAATGCAATAAATAAATAAATAAAGCTATATGGCAAATATTTCCCCATCCAGGCAAAGCCAGGTAAAGAAGTAAAACATTCATGTCGCCGGTTTTTGTACCACAATTCAAGGCAAGAAACCAGAATCCCCCTCGGAGCAACACAGTAACACAGCTCTGCTGATGTGTTTTTAGCCCAATGAGAGAGACCCTTGTCACATTCCTCACCTCCAGGCTCTAAGGCAGTGTTTTCCTTATTTCTTTTTTTTGAGACAGAGCCTCACTACGTTTTCCTTGGTAGAGTGCTGTGGTGTCACAACTCACAGCAACCTCAAACTCTTGGGCTTAAGCAATTCTCTTGCCTTAGCCTCCCAAGTAGCTGGGACTAAAGGCGTGTACCCCAAAGCCCAGCTGCTTTGTTTTTCTTTTTTCATTTTTTTTTTTTTTTTTGGTTGTAGTTGTCATCGTTGTTTAGCTAGCCCTGGCCAGGTTTGAACCTGCCAGCCCCGTAACCACTGTTCTATGGGCGCTGAGCCTAAGGTAGTGTTTTTCAACCTTCTTTATCTCACGGAACACTTGAACCTATAGTTAAACATACGCAGCACACTTAAGTTATGTTGATCCAAAAAAGGAGTCAAAAAAATACATTTCACTGTGCTTTGAACTTCTTTGGGAAATAATTTAATGATCTTTCAAAATTTTTGAGGCACACCTAAGATCGTCTCACAGCACAGCAGTGTGCCATGGCACAGAGGGTGAAATGCCTGCTCTAAGTACTAAGTCTGTGTGGAGCCACTGTGGTAGTTAGTTATGGCAGCCATGGGAAATAAATGCAGTAAGTCTGAAGGACGTTCAGGAGGAGAGGACGAAAGGGAAATGGGATATTCTATGCCAGAATGTCTTCTCTTTTTGAAGATAAATATTGCCTTCCCTACCCCAGCAAGCTGCGCCTCTTCCAGACTTGGTTTTGTCCTTAGGGCTGCACACTGTACCAGACCACAGCAGAAGCTGTGGCGGGGTGACTCAGGCTGTCAAAGGACGAATGGAAAAGGGTAAGAATATGTTAGTTGCAGCAAGAGCTTCTTGCATGACTGGGGTCAAGGACAGCCAGTAGCGGGCTGGGGACCAGTGAGATTCTCAACTTCCACAGAATGCCAGCCAGTGCTGCTTCCTTGCCCACTGACTTCAGACGTGACTGCTTCACCAGCTGAGGATGAGCCCAGGGGTTTGCAGGGCCAGCCTGCTCCCACACACCCCCTCCCCCAGCCCCGGCTCACCACAGCCGCAGCCGCAGCTCTGCTCCACAGAGCCAGCCTGTGCAGCACTCCAGTAATCTGCACCATATAATTTGGCTCTAATTTTATAAAAATTAGTGGAAATGAGGAAATGAATGTGCTATTGTCCATAAAAAAGTGTAAGCCTCATAAAATGTAATAGAGATGACAATGGAAACTATTAGAAGCTGATTGTTACCTGGGGGGATGCTCAGTGGGAGATGATCCACTGGGGGTCCCTGCTGGGAAGAAAATGAAAGAAGCCCTTGACCAGGTCTGCTCAGAAGACAAAGCAGAGCCAGCAGTGACTGAGCACTTCCTGTGTGACTAGCACTCTCTGCTCACTGGGTCCCATCATCCACCCATTGGAGTAGGTGCCATGCTTATCCCCTCTAGGGGTCACAAAGCTTAGAGAGAGGTTAAGAAGTTAAGGCAGCTTAAGGAATTACAACCACTGAGTGGCAGAGCTGGGATTCAAGCCCTAGCAGCCTGACTTCAGAGCCCAGCCTCTCCCTGCCTTCCTCCCCGTCGCCCCCTCCCCTCTGGGCCCCTCTGAGATGTCTCCCTGCTTCTCCCTGCAGTCCTGACATACGCCACACTCCTCTGCCTCAAGGCCTTCAGCCTTCTCTGTTCACGTCTCCCAGACACTTCTCATGCTCACTCCTTTGGGTTTAATAAACACTTCTGTGCACACACCCTGACCTCCCCACAGGAAGGCCCAGCCAGGATGTCAGTTTCTCCTGCGTGAGGAGAAAGGTCTGAGTCCCTCTGGGGTGGGACAGCTGCTCTGCCGAGGACAGGAAGCCAGCAGGCTCCTGGCACCCCCCGCAGGTGTGGAACTGGGTAGTCTAGTCCTGTTAGTTGCAATCCACATATTACTTCCTCCTGTTGTGGCTGAACATCCAGCGAATACTCATGAAAGTTGCAGCCTGGCCTCTATGATGTTATAGGGAGCAATGTGGGTGGGTCCACCCTTCACTACATGATCTTGAGGCTGGAGGGTGAAGCAGGACATCTTGCAGCCCCTCAGAGTGGTGACCCCCCCCCCCCAGTCCCATTCCCTGAAGTTCCAGATATAAAAACTGCATCCCCGTGACATGATGAGAAGACTCACTTTAAGAATCTGAAGAAATCACACAAACCACAACAGCAGCTGCTGGCCCCTCTGGCCACAGGGATCCCTGGTCTTCAGTTGTTCAGGCCTCACAGTTCCTGAGACTTCTAACCCCTTTCATGGTGATTTACAAACCTTGGTTGCTTCCCTGCATTGTTCAGGATTCAAATAGCCTGGTAAGAAGGCAGAACTGTTTGGATATTAGGAAACTTAGGCTCAGATCTCTCTGCCTTCATAGTTTCTTGCTTTTTAAAATTTTATTATTTCTTTTTAATTTTTTGAGGCAGGGTCTTGCTCTCTCAGGCTGGAATCATAGCTCAGCAGCCTAAAATTCCTGGGCGCAAGTGATCCTCCTGCCTCAGCCTCCTGAGTAGCTGGAACTGCAGGCACCTGCTACCACCCCCAGCCCAGTCTTAGTTTCATCCCACACTAATGCTTCTCTGAGTCTGAACTTCCAGCTCCTTCTGACACACTAGACCACCAGCACATGATCTGTCAAGAATGCAGTCAGAAAATGGTTAACAGAATGTGACCCCAGATTTCACAAAAACCCATACTGTATAAATGTTTAATATTGGTTAGGGCCTAGGCACAGTGTTCTCACTCCCAGAACTTTGGGAGACCAAGGCAGGAGGATTGCTTGAGGCCAGGAGTTTGAGACCAGCCTGGCAACATAGCATGCCCTCTTCTGTACAAAAAATTAAAAAAAAAAATTACTAGGAACATCATGGCATGTGCCCGTAAGTCCTAACTATTCAGGAGGTTAAGGTGAGAGGATTGCTATAGCTCAGGAGTGTGATGCTACAGTGAACTATGATCCTGCCACTGCACTCCGGCCCGGGCAAGAACTTGTCTGAAAAAAATAAAAGAAAAAGTTGGTCAGAGATGCATTTCCACAAGTCCTCTGAGGGCATATCAAGATGCTTCCCACCTGGCACCACTTTAAGACATGGGTATACACTTTCTACAAAATGCTTTGGTGTACAGGGAAGAGCAGTTATATCCATAGGTAAGAATTTATTTCGTACCATCTTATTTATAGCATTTTCAAATAACATTTTGCTCAGTATCATTTACACGTGAGAAAAGCACAACTTGGTAAGGCACCACCAGGTTACCACAGTCTGGAGAGAAGACCTCGCTCTCGTTTGGCTCACGCGATACCTGGGTAGTTTCTCTCAAGTCTGGCAAGCAGAGAACAAGGTTGTGAAAGGTCCATTCACACATATGCATAACAAGAGGAACACACAGTTTGGGAGCAGGTGGCATTTATAAAATCAGGATGGTGGTCTGACCGCAGGAGTTCAGCCACAGAGGCGTTATCTGAAGTAAAATGTTCATGAAATCTCTGCAATACCAAGCTGCAAGTTTAACAATTTTTGAGCTTTGAGGTGAACCAACTTTTTATATTTAACTTAGACACATAAAAATTTTTCAGCCCCACACCTGATTTTCACAAAGAAAATGGACAAAAATCTCAAGTATCTTTACTATTCTATAAAATGCAGCGTTTTTTTTTTTAACTTTCATTTAATTGTCAATCTAGGTGAATTTTAGCACTAACGATCCAAGCTGTACCGTTAAAGTTACGATGCTTGCACAAAGCTTTCAGAACTGGGCCACACAGGTGCTGACCACTTCCCACCAGTGGCCTAAAGGCAGAGAGTGCTGGAGGCCCCTCTTGGGGGACCAAGTGCATTCCCCAACACTGTCACATGCATAAACTTCTTTCAAGTTTTGTGTTCTATATTAAAAACTAATTTACACTGTACTCCATGCCATTTGCTTTAATGTAAAAATAATGTTATTTACCAGTTAAATAATTCATCTTCCCCTCTCCACATCTGCATACCAGAGCAGGCAAAGCCCAGACTGGGATGCTTAGCTTTCTACAAATAGGTAAGCCAGTACAGCAAGATGAGATGTATTTAATTAGGTCTAGTTAAAGCATTTTCACAAATAATTTTATTCCTTCAGGTTGTGACTAAATGTTTTAGAAAACCATGACTGATATCAATTTCAATGTGTGGAAAAATCAACAGATAACAGTCTATGTATTTTAGTGGTTTAAAAATTAACTTTTGTTAAACAAAGAAACTTGTTCATTTCATTTACCAAGAGGAATGAAAGAAGTCCCTACCTAAAGCATAACCTGATCTTTTTTTTTAATAGAAAAACACAAACTGTATTTTTTTAACTATAAAAAGGACAACACAAAACCTGAAGATAAACCTCTCCTATCCACTGGCTTTACAGTTCCCTAGTTCGTTACTGAAGTGATTTGGAGACTCAGCTCCACCCCACTGGTAGCTTGACTTTATAATTCAAGAGTGTTCAGGCCACCTGTATCACCTCAGGAGCACACCTACCACAGAGTAAAAACTACTCTCAGACCTAAAAAAGTGCCACCTTGAAAGATATGTTTCACAAATGTGGTTTTCTGACTGTTCCACAATAAGGAAGAAGCCACTGTGGGGGCCATGGTCCCAGCGTGCCCCTGCCTGGCCACACCTGACCCCATGGCCCCCCACCCCTGCCGCCCCCTCTGTGGCTCCTAGACACACAGTGCTGGTCTCTGCTGCCAGTACACCAAAGGCCATCTGTGTATTTAACTGGCTGTTTTAACAGGTTTCAATAAATGCTCATTTTATTTTTTGTTTCAAAATAGTCTCAAAAATGTATATATTAAGATATATTCAAAATTGTATCTAAAATAAAATAAAAAAGATGTTTGTTCAAAAAAGTGTTAATGAGAAGAAACAGCCAAGCTTCTCTAATATCTGTACTCTGGGCCAGACTTTCTCCCACTAACAGTTTAAAAGCCTGAATCAGCAGCAGGTATAGCCATGCACACATACATGTGTGGAGATGGGTGTGTGCAAATGAAGTAACTTTTGGCTCACTTAAGGAAAAAAAGGTACATTTTGTGTTCCATAAACATTTACTGTTGGGTTTGTAAGAGTGTTTACTTCCCTGCAGATGGGACAGCTTGAATACGGAAGTTTATAAACAAATCAGGTAGGTGCTCCCTGGCTCTTACCTCCTGGTGTTTAGGAGCTCGATGCACACATTACAGTACAGAAAACAAGTGTCACATTCTGATTCCGACATGAATCACTCCCTAAAGAAAATATCACAACTACTGACCAATACTTGCTTTCCTCTGCATGGCACGCTGGCTATGTTCATACAATGTCAACGTGCTGGTCTAAAGGTAAAAAAAAAAAAACAATAAATATGATTTATTTTCTGCTATATACTCAGTGGGATATTTTGGTTGTTGCTTTTATATCTTAAGCAACTGGGTATTAGAGACAAAAGTGATTGGTCTGAGGTTTCACAGGCAGAGATCACTCATTTTTTCTTAGATTTGTGTTCTTAAAAAAGGTATGGTTTGCATGAAGTTCCAAAGCTAAGAATTATTCTTACCGAGGTTGACCCAAGTACGTAACACACTGTACATTAACAGCCCTTAGTCGAGAGGGTTAAATGCAGCATTCCCCCTTTTGTTCTTCTGTGCATTATAATGTAGGAAAATTTCATTCTTGACATATCCAGATTTCTGGTGTCTTCCTCATATTAGATATAAATTAATCAAGAGCTCTAAGCTCTAAATTTCCAGAGTGTTGAAAACTTCTTAACTTACTTCATAAATATCCTGTGTAAGTATCTATCCTTAAATTCAAAGAAACAATAAGAAAATTAAAGGCAAGAAGCTCCTCCTATCATACAAACACAGATTTTCTATATGGGCTCTATCCAGTAAAAGGAGTCGTTTCAGCTAATATAGCTTCTAATATCAATTTCACTTGAAAACAGCCTTTCCGAGTGTCTTGCCAGCATCATATGAAACAGCAATATTTCTTCCACCAGGACTTGGAAAGGTTTTTCACTTTGTCCGGAGTCCTGCTTTTTGACTTGTTTGGCTGTTGCTGAGAGTCCGAGTACTGAATGCCAGCCACGATGGCTGCGTCAAAGACCTCTTTGAGGTTTTTTTGAGTCAAGGCCGAACACTCAATATAGGAGGCAGCTTTGATTTCCTCGGCACACAGCTTAGCTGCCTCTTCAGGCACCGGCTTCTCTCTGCATTTGTCCAACTCAATGAGGACTTTGACATCTTCTCTGAGATCCGACTGTGTTCCCACCAGGATGATGGGGGCTTTGGGACAGTGACACCGAATCTCCGGCACCCATTTCTCACTGACATTCTGAAAAGATGAGGGGCTGACAACACTAAAGCACAGCAGGAAGATGTCTGCGTTGGTGTAGCAAAGAGGCCTCAGCTTGTCAAACTCATCCTGCAACCAAGCAAAGCACTTTTCAAGCAATTACTTTTCAAGCAATTCTTATCAATAAAAAGACCTTAGCATTTCTCATGAAAAGGTCTGGCAGGTAACAGAAGTCCCAAAAATCCAGTGTCTGAGAAGCAATCCTGCTATTCACCCAAGTGAGGCTGGTGTTAGGGCAAAGGTCTGGTAGCCATCTGCCTCCAGGGCCACCAACAGCCCTGACACTGCCAAATGTGTTCAACATTTTTGTCAATACTCACAAGCTACTTATAATTTATCATAGAAAAGGCATTTCAAGTAGGTGGGTTCTAGAAATAAAACTGACTTCATCTAACCTCCAACCCTCTCAACTATTGGTACTCAGCTACTCTTCTAAGATTTGACCACATTTGCACTGAATCTTTAAGCCTCCAGTCTGATACCAGTCTATTTACACGGCTCCTCTCTTTGTAGACTCAGCCCTACCCCTTCCCCACAGCAGCAGCAAGTGATGCCAGTGTCATCCCATCTGCACCGTGCACACATCTGTGCATGTCTGGTGCAGAGTAATGTTAATCAGACACAGAAGAAGACCCAGAAATGGAGCTGAGGACCTAGATTAGGCCAGTTGTCATCAGCAACTCCAAATTCTTGCACCTCTCAATGTCACTTGCAGACATGGGTTAATACATTCTTATTCTGACTGTATCTTCTTTCTCCTTCCTTCCTTCCTTTTCTCTTCCTTCCTTTCTCTTTTCTTTATCTCTGCTAATACCTGTGGCCTCCAGGTCTCCACAAATAGTGCTTTAGACAGATAAAGAATCAGAGAATAAGCATGGACACCCTACCCTGAAGATACAGAGAAATGGATCTAATTAAGTTAGAACTGATCACAAATAAACCAACCACCCTTCTGTTGAAAGCTCTCCTAAAGCCACCCATTTAATAGTTATACACACTGAAGCCACCCACATACCAGGAGTGACAGGTGAGGGGATACTGCTGTGCACAACCTAGCCTCTCTTTCTATCACACATTCTATGGTTCTTCTGCAACACCCTATTCAACTTACTGAACACTTTTGTAGGAAAACATATACAGCATCTGGTTCCTATTTAAATTTTCTATCTGTGAATGCCAACCATCTTTAGGTATAAAATCTTTAATAATTTCCCAATGACAAGAAAAAGGTAAATTTTATCCATGTTTTCCATTACTCAATTGGCATTCTCTGCTTACTTACTAAGTTCTACTGACGTGTACATTATTCTCCATACTTGGCTTTTTTTTTTTTAGATATAAAGGAAACTTATGTTTCTTTTCTTTAAATGTACTTTCATTTTAGGCTCCGTGTTTCAAATATGGGGCAACAACCAACCAATCATGTGAAAGTCAACCTGCTAAAACGCTGAGGCATGAATATAGCATTTCAGAATTGTCACTGCCACTTGTGAGACTTCTAAAAGTTAAAAAAGAACTACTTTAGTTCTTCGTGCCAACTTTGCGGTGAATTCATAAGCACAGAAACCCAACCAGGTGGACTAAGCTTAGCTCTGAAGGTATTTTTATGACATGCTCCCTCTGTACTCAGAGGGCTTCACATGAACAAGTACAAAGCCAAGACCAACATGAACAGCCCCATCAGGTAGGTATACCCCACTGTTGGAAGACAGTCACCTTTGGCAATGTCTTAGAATCTGGGGTTGCCTTACCAAGAAAAAGGAAGGCAAGCTCAAAGATTAGGCCTTCTGCCTGGACTTTGGAAAGCTGGCTCCTCAGACCTCTTGTGATTTTGCCCAAGGGGCTTGGGAAATAAAACAAAAATTGAACCCTCCTGCTAGGTGCCTGACCAGAAACCTTAGGTACTTGCTGAAATAATGCAATACACACGGGCAATGAGACCAACTGCAATGTACTCTCAAGGAAACGTGTTCTAAGTCCAAGCAATCTGCATGTGCTTGCCAGGTCTATGGCAAAGACCCTGCATAGGACTCTGTTCAGGGAGGGAGGAGCAGAGACAAGAGACTGGATTATAGCACACCTCTTGTCTAGCTGCAACCTGATTTTTTTCTTATAAAGGTTTTTCCAAGTACCTCAATGAGTCAAAAGGCTAAAGAATTTTCAGCTCCTATTGGTAATTATGCAATGAACTATTCCTAATTCAGCAATATTCCTTTCTCTTACACTGAACGTATGTTATTTCAAGTTCATAGTCTGCCTCTGATCTGCACTTGAGTAAGACTATGAGTCTAGTGTTAAAAACGCCCTTTGACATCTTACAGACTCACCTACCCCCCACCCTCCCTAATAAGAAAAGCCAAAGGCACAAGAAGTGATTTCTAGTGATTTATTCAGCTAGCAGAGTCATGCTTTGCCCCTAGCTCATCAGCTTCTCTGGGAAGCCACACTCCTGCCCCATGTTCTGGCCCACATGTGCTCTCATTCATGCTCCTGGTATTTGAAGTGGAGGACAGTGGAGTCACTTAATTCTGGAGGCTATTGTGATAACTGCCTAAAGGAGGAACATGGCAGGTGCCAGAGCAAATTTAAAAAGTACTTTTTCAAATCAGGACCAATAAGAATAGAGAACAACCACTACCTGACCAGTTGTGCTAGCAGTCAAAACAAATACTAACAAGTTAGTAACTTTATCTTACCAGCAGTGTATTTTTCATAATTAGTTTTTGAAGTTAGTTATCTATGAATTTTTAGATGGTTGCCTTATTCATTATTTAGCAGGGTATTCTCTATGAATCAGTACCCAAAAGTTAAGAAATACATCTCATTGAAAATATTAATTACTGGGAGACCAGAAGAATAATTTCCAAGTAAACTGAAACTTAACAACTTAGCACCAAAACCTTTCTTTTTCACTAATTACAAACTTTTTCATATATAAATATTTCTAAAATCATTCTTGCACTTCCTTGATCTTTAAACAGATTATATTAAAGAAAAAAATCCAACCCTTCCTCAATAATTCAGTTATTTTTACAGAGAATTTCTGGGAAAGAATCTATTTCTCTTTCAAAACTCGGCCTGGAGGTTTTCCTCCTAGGCACACCTAGCCTGTGTCTCTGAGCTACGACTCTCTTCTTTTTCACTTCCTTCCTGTCACTATTCTTTTACCAGCTTCTATAAACTAGTTTGTCCTCTACATTTAATGTCCAGTTCTAAGTCTGAGGGGCAGACCTACAACTTACATTTGCAAACTCAACCTGGTTCTCCACTTGTTCATCCTAAGCCATGAAATTAAGCCCAGTTACATGCCAGGCACTGTGCTGGGCAGCAGGCATCAAACTGCAGCCCAGGAAGCTGTGTCCTGTGTGGAGAGCCAATACTTGCCAGCAGCCTGGTGTGGGCAGTGCTATTCACAGGCTGGGAGCTACACTGAGTTGCTGCTCCACCCCAGAAGGGTCCCTGGCAAACCTGCTCTGGATGTCACATGTCTTCCTGTCTTTTTTTCTTATCTTCAGCCTCTTAGCAGTAAGGATGCCTCCATTTACTAAGATACTTCTTTGCCCACATTTCAAAGATCAGAAAACCTGACTCCTAGTTGCAAAACACTTTATACAAAGCAATGAAGCCTGAATTAGAAATACTAGCCTTGCATTCAGAAAGATTAAGTATTAGAAAAGGCTGTGTTCTTTGATTTCTACTTTCTTTTTTACAGGCAGGGTCTCACCCTGCTTCCCAGGCTGGAGTATAGTAGCATCATCAAAGTTGACTTGTAACCGGAAACTCCTGAGCTTAAGAGATCCTCCCACCTCAGCCCCCAGAATAGCTGAGACTACAGACACCATTCCCAGCAAGCATTTTTATTTATTTTGCTAAGTTGCTGAGGCTGGTCTTGAATTCCTGGCCTCAAGGGATACTCTGCCTTAGAGCTCTCAAAGAGGTAGGATTACAGGCATAAGGCATGCAGGCGGGTTCTTGATTTTTATTTTGTACAGGTAATAAAAAGTAGATTTTCCTTATATTTTTCTGCTTACACTAAAGCTCCTGGGCTGGGCTATTACAACTCATGCTGCCATGGCCTCTACCAGACAGGTGTTCTTCAAGGTTGCCCAGTCTTCTGTCACCGTAAGTTTTAAAAAATAAAACCTGTCCTCAGTTCTGGATTTGCTGTCCCAGAATAGATGAGCAACTAAAGCTCTAATTCAGGGGTCCTCGTCCTCAAATTTTTTAAACAGGGGGCCAGTTCACTGTCAGACCGTTGGAAGGCTGGACTGCAGGTCCCCGGAAGAGTCAGCTGCTAAGCAGGACAGGCAGCGGTGGCAAAAACACCCGGGGGGCCAGAAAAATGTCCTCAGCTGGCCATAGTTTGAGGACCCCTGCTCTAATTTAAAGGAGGCTCTGGGGATGCTGGAAAATCAATGCCATAAATGCTGATGGGGATGTGAAGTCACCTCAGAAAGTGAAGTAGGCAATTTCACCTACCTACAAAGTACCCCCCAGCACTTTACTGAGCTCTAGACAGCACTGGAAAGACAAGTCCATTCACTACTGCTTTGGCAAACTCAAGCAGCCTGGGTGCTCACAAGGCATAGCCTGATTTCAGGGACCTGAGCACCCACCAAGGGGGGTTTAGTTGATGACAAGCGCTTCTGGGAAAAACACTTGTACCCTCTTCATCATTTCCTGGCTAAGTACCTGACCAGCCAGTGAGGCAAGAACAAATGTCCACAATTTGGAAAGAATAAGCTGAGTTCTTCCATTCCTCCCGCTTAGAACAGCTCTGACAAATGGGCCTCTGCTTTGAGGGAGGTGCTGGTCTTAGTGAGTCAACTCACAGCTCAGGAAGGAAGTTTTAACGCTTATGCACATTAGCTACATCTTTTTCTTGAGAAAATTTCTTAAATATCTAGCCCATTGGCCTTTAATATATGATTATAAGTTATCACTATCTTGCCTCGAGAAATGACTATAAAGCATAACTGAAATATTTCATGAAAACGAGAAAGTAATATCTGAAAGTCCTGTAAGGTAAGACCTGCTGTTGACCTGCTTCCTCCCTTTGCTGGTCATAACCAGGCCAACCCTGTTTCACTGGTTTGGAGGTATCTCCCCTCCTTTGTCCTCCCTGGCCCACCCCTGCCCCCAGGGGCCAACAATAGGGGCGGGTCTACTTTAGAATGACCCAGGGAATCATTTGGAAACTCCTCAAAGGTTATTTGGAAACCTTTAAAAGGCTGTTCCCTTTGCCAGCACTGAGCTGTAACATGATACTGACCTGTCCTGCGGTGTCACAGAGCTGGAGTCTCACAGGCCGCCCATCCACAGATACTACAGCTTAAAAACAAGAACCAAATGACAATTAGGAGGTGTGTTTTAACCTCTTTCAGGAGACTAATAGTTTTAGCTTGAGCTATCATTCTCACTCTAACCCCTTCAGCTTCCATTCTAGGTCCTCTAATGAATTAAAGACTTTCCTAAAACGCGGAAGCCCTGTATACAAACCTTCACTCCATTGCCAGGAGAGAGGCAGCAAGTAAATCCCTGAGTCCTTTGACTGGCCCAGTGCCCCCTAGAAGGGCCTGGGCTTTTCTCCCAGCCCTGAAGATTTATTTTCCTGTCACACTTGTTTCAAAGGACCTAAAAACAACACTGGCAGGTAAGTGGGAACCAACCAGTGTTAAATCAGTGGAAAACCTCACAAACGATTCTGTTTTCCCCTGGGAAATGTTCCCCAACTTCAGCATTTATCATAAAATTCTGGTTTGTTTGGAGAGCATGTGCAAACACAGGCTGCCCACATGATCCTGTTTTAAAAAGAGGGCCTCCTTATCTCTCTCTGTCAGTTCAAAGAGAGGATTTAAAAAGACAAGAAAAGGAAAGAAATCTGGGCCCACTGGGATTTGGTTTCTCAGGGAGGGGTGAGGTCTAGGGCAGGACAAGCTGTGGAAGTTTCTATTTTATTTAAGCACTCAGCGTTGTCTCTTCTGTACAACTTTCTAATTGTTTATACTAGACAGCTGAGGGTGGAGGTGATAAAAGAAACAGTCCCTGAGATGGAAACCCACTGGCACGGCACCTTTTTATCTAGGGTACCTGAGATAAAAGAAAGGTCAGAGAAACAAATATTTTAAAAAGCAAGACAGTAAATGTTTCACACTGGCGTTTGTGCATTTTAACTTTCTCTTAAATTTCAAAAAGACCTGAAAAATCAAGATAAAGCATTCATCCCTGTCTTTGAATCTACCAAACCAAATGACACAGCACCCTACACACAAACACACACACTTAAGAGCTTGAAGCAGCAGCTTAAAGAGATACGAAAAAGATAGAACCAGAAACAGCCAAACAGAAGGGCCAGGCCTGGGGAGGCGGTAGGACTTAGGAAAAAAAAAAAAAGAAATGGTGTTTAATCAAATCTAAGCCTATTTTCACAAAATCAAGTAATCTCCGCGGCTCTTTAAAGTGGAGACGCCCCTTGTGAGCTGAGCCACCTGATAGAAAAGGGCCACAGGTCAAAGCCCCAGCGAGTCACCTTCCGATCGCAGCTCGGCAGCGGCGCCGGTTACGTCGCCCTGACCAAACTTCTCTCGGCTGCAAACTGACCAGGCAACCTCAACTCCACCTGTTTGACTCCTGCTTATCTTGTGACCACACCGCGAGATGTTTTCTTTCCGCAGCGGCTGACTGCCGCTCCTGCCCCTCCCCAAGTTCGGGTTTGGGCGCTTCCCATCCCTCTGGGTGGGCTCGGGGAACGTCCCACACCCCCACTTGTCCGGCTTCTCTGCTGGGCTGGGCACAGGGCCCCGCAGCCGCCGTGGGGCCCCGCGACCCTCGCGCCGCTCGCCCTCCTCGCAGCAGACAGCGGCCACGCGCCCCCCTCCCCAGACCCCCGGACTCCTACCCCGGGCCCCGGCTCACCCGAGAAGTTGTCGAAGGCGGTGGGGATGTACTCGGTGGGGTAGCCGTTGGTGGTGTAGCTCACCACCAGGCTCGTCTTGCCCACCGCGCCGTCGCCGACCAGTACGCACTTGACGCCGCGCCCCTCGGCACCGCCCGCGCGCCCCCTACCCCCCGGCTCCACGGACCCGCGACCCCCGCGTCCCCCGCGCTCCCGACGCGGCGGCACAGGAGGCGCCTCGCAGCGGCCGAGGAACGCGGGGTCCCCCTGCTGCGGGGGCATTGGTTCGCGCGCGCGGCCGTGGGGAGCAGGGCCCTGCCCGACCGCCCCTCTACCGAGGAGGGTTGCGGGAGGGAGGAGCTGTCACCCACCACAGCGGGCGCGTCCCCGGCCCCGAGCGCCGCGGTTCCGGGCCGCACGCCTCGCAGACAAAGGCGGCCGGGGAGGGTCGCGGCTCCGTGCTGCAGCGGCGCCGGCCAGCTGTGCCCCGAGCGATTGGAGGACTGCGGCCCGAGAGCCGCGGATCCCCAACGCTCTGTCTCCGCTCGGCTGCCCGCGACACGACGCGGTGGGGGCGGGCGGACAAGGAGGGGAAGGAGGCGGGTCTGGCCGGGCGGATCGGTCCCCGAGCCGAGGCCACAGCGCCACCCGGCTGCGCGCCGCGCCCCTGCACCCCACCCTCAGCCGAGGAGGCTCCGTGGGGGCGGGGGGCGGACGCCGGAGCCGGGGGACCTAGAACAACGTTCGGGGGAGCCCGCGCCCTGGCTGCGGATGCGGCGCGGGGCTCAGCAGCTTCCTCCCGGTTCCCGAGACTGTGGCCGCTGCTCCCCGGCCGGGGCCGTCCCGCCTTCTGGCGCCCTCGCGGACCGGGAAGCCGGAGCTTCGGCCTTTTCCGCTCGGTGCGGTGCGGGCCCCTCCCGCCACTGCGTTCCACCGCGGGGGGAAACGAAGTTTCCTTGCTGCCCGTCTTGTAGGTGAAACCTAATTAACTGGCAGCTTTTTCTTTTAAGTTGAACTGTTGCCGGCATTGTGATATCTTTTCGTGTTGAAGCAAAAAGATGCCAGCGCCATTGTGTAATGCTCATTTGACTTTTTCTTTTGGCATGGAAGGTCCTGCTGGAAAAAGAGCTGTTTTGGTCCGCACATTAAATACGCAAACAGTACGGAACGCTGATAAAGGGAAAAGGAAAAAAAACGTCTCTGCAAAATTTTTGCGATATAGATCACCACAGATGAATGAAAAAGTCCTCACATGGTTCTCACGCAGCCACGGGCAGTGTGTTGGACACTCCTGCATGATACATTTATGGTCCAGCAAATTTCTTTAGCCCAAATCTTTTCATTTACTTACATATAATTTGGAGGCGTTAATATTATCTGAAAATTCCTTTTATATTTGACACCTTTCTCTTCCTTCTTCCTATGTGTTGGCAACAGTCTCAGAAAATGAGATGGCCATTCAGAAAATAACGTGTCTCTTTTGGGCCTGGACAGAATACAAAGATGCCTGGGGACTTACAGTGTGGTGTGAGAAGAGCCACATACTATTAATATGAACACAATACTATTAGTTAGCAGTAGTATAAATAACAATAGCTAATAAACATTGGGCTTTTGTAGTGTGCTAGACCCTGAAGAAAGCACTCTGCGTGAACTAACTTCTTGAATCTTAAAGTTACTTATACCCGCTTTACAGATGAGAACACCTCAGGCACATTAGTAACTAATGAATTGGATTCCATATTTAGTAAGTGGCTGTTCCCAGATCCAAACCCAAAGAGTCTAACCCTACAGCCTGAACTTCTAACCAAGGTCTGGAAGGCAAAAATAAGACAGTATGATAAACTTAGACTTGGAAGTATGACCATAGTTGGATTGCAGAGATGGGATTTATCAAGAAGCTAGAAGCTTGAATCCAGGGCCCCTTACTTTACACAGAACATCTTCTAAGGCCCTGGGAAACATAGCAATGTAATACATGGTAGTATATTTCTGTAAAGTTTTCAAAAATGTATATTTTAACCACCATCAGTTAAGTCTACTGTCTCTTGTTGGAGGTCAGTTTTAACCCTCATATTGAGTAGTTTTTAAGTAGCCATTGACCATTTGGGGGATTAAGCCAAGGAAAGTGAATTTGGAGAGACTTTTTTTTTTTTTTGGTGGGTTTGAACCACCTTCGGTATATGGGGCCAGTTCCCTACTCTTTGAACCACAGGCACCACCTTGGAGAGACATTTTTGTTTGGATTTAATAGTATACAAAGCCAGGATGAGGGTGAGCTAAGAGAGGTGTCAAGGTGTAAATGTACCTATATGAATCTCAGCTCCCTTAAGTTTCAACCTTCAGGCTCCTTGCTTGCCTCTCCCTAGACCTAGCCTTGGTAAGATGTCTCTATGTGGTTTATGGTTTTGTGTAATTGTGTCGTTGCTAATTGTCTGGGTATAGGAATGGCTACCAGTGAAATACATACCATCCTCTTTGAGTGTCACATTGGTGACACCTTAGTTCTCCTCCAGTACTCAGCATTAGAAGGGTTCCGTTACCAAGGGAGTAGCAGAGTTTGAGAGAAACAGAGCCAGAAGCTACTGTGTGGCACTTCCTTCCATCATAAAACACATAGCATTATTAGTATGGCTTTCTCAACTACACCTAGTTAGAAGGGAAATTCTCTCTTGTAAGGAATATGCCTGTATTCCAAGTGTAGCAGATAAAATTATAAACATACCATACATTATTGGAGGAACTCCTGATATTTAATAGAATTGATCTGTGATTTCTCATGCTCGTAAACACATAAACTGGTAGTAGCACCACAAAGAACAAGTTTACTTGTATATGAAGTATCTTTCTGTTCTTTCTATAGAAAATATATAGTAGAATCTCCATAGCTGACCACCTGCCGGCCTTGGTCACCTCCTTAAGTTGACCTAATTTTCATAGACTGGGCATACACCACATGCACACAATGGAAGTCTGACCTCTACATATTGCCCACCTCTGGAAGTTGTATCTTGACCACTCGGACTGTGACACACAATAGTAATTTACCCTCTATAACTTGACCAGTTGAGCCCGCTCTACAGCAGGGGTAAAAGGTGTGGGCTTTGCCCCATAGTTATATTGTTTTTTCTTCAGTATAAGTTCTTTTTTCATGTTCTGCAGTCACCATGGATTGGTGTTGGATTAGGCCTAGCATGCTATTATTTATCATATGTTATGGGAGATTTTTCAGTGTGAAGTACTGGTCTGAACTGTAGGTGCATCCGACAGCTAACTGAGACATGGTGGCCCAAAGGAAAGAATTCAAAGAACTGACATTAAAGGAAAAGGTTGATCTTCTATATTTTCTAGAAAGATATAGCCAAAGAAAGACAGTGAAACATTTTGGTGTTAGCAAGACCACAGTTAGCAATGTCCAAAAACATAAACATAGGTGGGGCATGGTGGCTCATTCTGTAATCCTAGCACTATGGGAGGCCAAGGCGGATTGTCTGGGCTTAGGAGTTCAAGACCAACCTAAGCAAGAGTGAGACCCCGTCTCTAGAAATAGTCTTGTTTGTGGTGGACACACGTAGTCCCATCTACTTGGGAGGCTGAGGCAAGAAGATAGCTTGAACCAAGAGTTTGGGGTTGCTGTGAGCTATGACACCATGGTACTCTACCAAGGGTGACAAAGTGAGACTCTGTCTCAAAAAAAAAAAAAAAAGTAAACATGAGTACCTGGAGAAATATGGTAAGGAGAGCGGAAACCTATAGTGGAAAAGGAGGAAAACTTGCCTCCATGAAGTAAATGAAGCCACATTATGCTGGTTGAAACAAATGAGGGCAGTTAATGTCCAATCCACAAAGTTGCTAAAGGAAAAAACTCACACAGGGATTTGAGGCAGCAGATTACCAAACATCAAGTAGTTGGCTCAAGAAATATAAATTGTAGCACAAACTCTCCCCACCGGTCTTATGTGGTGAATCCAATGAAGTTCCAGTAGAAGGTGTGGAAGAGGAAGAATGAGCGGGCCCTCACCACTCTGTCTCATTCCCTCACGCTTTCTTGGGCAACTTGGCCGGCGTACAGGAGGCAGCGGCCTCAGGGAGCCATCTGAATGGTGAGTTGGATCCAGACAGCAGGGAGGCAGAAGCAACCTCTATGGCCAAAGAAGCAGCCAAGAAAAAAGGATGGAAGAAGGAGAGTAAAAGGGCTGCTGCAGCAGGGCAATAAGAACCTCATAAAGAATCAGTGGCCTCAGTGGGTGAGGTAGCGAGACAAGTGGAAAAACAAGCATTGAAGAGAAAGAGATGATGATGATGGACATGGTGATGGGGATGGAACAATCATAAAGAAGGAGAAGAGAGAATCAAAAGTTCAAACAGGCTCGGCACCTATGGCTCAAGTGGCTAAGGCACGAGCCATATACACCTAAGGTGGTGGGTTCGAATCCGGCCTGGGCCTGCCAAACAACAATGATGGCTGCAACCAAAAAATAGCCAGGCGTTGTGGCGGGCACCTGTGGTCCCAGCCAAAAAAAAAAAAAAATTTCAAACAGATCCTCCTTCAGTTCTAATATGTGACCTACATCCTAATGGTGTATTTCCCAAAGGGCAAGAGTACAAATACCCACCCACAGAAGATCGCAAACAGCCACTTGGAGAACTACAAGTGAAGAAAAGAAAGCTTTAGGTCAGGCCAGTGAAGAGATTTGGGTTTGTTTGCTTGTTTTTGAGACAGAGCCTCAAGCTGTCGCCCTGGTTAGAGTGTGTGGCACCACAGCTCACAGCAACCTGCAACTCCTGGGCTCAAGCAAGTCTCCTGCCTCAGCCTTCCAAGTAGCTGGGACCACAGGTGCCTGCCACAACGCCTGGCTTTGTGTGTGTGTGTGCGTGTGTGGTTGCAGCCATCACTATTGTTTTGGCGGGCCCGGGCTGGACTCAAACCTGCCACCTTAGGTGTATATGGCTGGTGCCTTAGCCACTTGAGCCACAGGCACCAAGATTTGGAATGATTTTCAAGAAGTGAAGAAGCACATCGACAAGTTAGAAAATATGTTATGAGCTGGATCAAGCCCAGGGTGACAATAATAGAAATCTGTGAAAAGTTAGAAGACTGTTCACTCAAATTGATAAAAGAGAACAGATTAAATGCAGGCCTGGCATTTCCTACTGAATGTTCTCTCAATAATTGTGCTGCCCATTATCCTCCCAATGCTGGTGACACAGCTGTATTACAGTATGATGACCTCTATAAGATAGATTTCGGAACACACATAAGTGGTAGGATTATTGGCTGTGCTTTCACCGTCACTTTTAATACCAAATATGATACATTATTAAAAGCTGCAAAGGATGCTACAAATACTGGAGTAAAGTGTGCTGGAACTGATGTTCATCTGTGTGGTGCTGGGGAGGGCATCCAGGAAGTTATGGAATCCTGTGAAATTGAAATAGATGGGAAAACATACCAAATGAAACCAATCCATAATCTAAATGGACATTCAACTGAGCAATACAGAATACATGCTGGAACACAGTGCCCATTGTGACAGGAGGAGCGGCAACAAGAATGGAGGAAGGAGAAGTGTATGGAATTGAAACCTTTGGTAGTACAGAAAAGGAGTTGTCCATGATGACATGGAGTGTTCACATTCTAGGAAAAAGTTTGATATTGGACGTGTACCGGTAAGGGTTCCAAGAACAAGACACTTGTTAAACGTCATCAGTGAAAACTTTGGCACCATTGCCTTCTGCCGCAGATGGCTTGATCGCTTGGGAGAAAGGACATTTTTGATGGTTCTGAAGAATCTGTGTGACTCGGGCACTGTACATCTGTGTTCACCATTATGTGACATTAAAGGATCATATATAGCAGTTTGAACATACCATACTGTTGCATCCAACATGAAGCAGATAACTATTAAACTTGGTCCAAAGCCACCTCAACAACTTTATTTTCTAAGCTTTGTTGGAATACATTATTCCAGAATTAATTTGCCTGTTTTAATTGTGGACCTATGTAATACTTTTATTCATGTTAAAAAAGAAGGAATTTGATCAAAGGCAAATAGTCTAATGTAATTAACCAAAGAAAAAGCTTTCAGGACATTTCCAATGTTAACTGTTTTACCTTCTCCTGTCTAGGGAATGCTATAAAGCTCAAATTAGTTAGGAGTGACTTAAAATTTTGTTTGGAACATCTAAGGGATGCTTTGGGGATATTTATATTGCCATATTCTTACTTGAATGCTCTGAATGACCACATCCAGTTCTGCATCTGTAACCTCTGGTATTGCTTTTTAACCTTCCTAGAATCCATTTTTTTTTAAAAAAAAAAGACATCACCATATCTGACAGCTGTATTGCAATGTCTGTGGTTATGATTCTGGACAGGAAATAGCTTAAACTTAATGTAAAGAAATGTAGACCCTTTTTTCTGGATTGTAGACCTCTACACCGAGACTTTCTTTTGGCATAGTGGCTCAAATGCATACACATGCGTGAAGTGAGACAGCCCCCTTTTCATTCATAAACATATAGCTCTAGAAATATTTTGCCATTTTTTATAGCACCATGTTAGTCATTCTTTCATATTTTCCCCCTGACATTTAGAAAAATCTACTAACTGAAACAGGACTTAGTAGGAACATTGTGCTAACTTGAAACTGATTTGGTAAAAAAATCTCAAAATTTAGATCCTTGGTCTAATGGTAGTATTTATTGGGAAATTTTTTCAGTTTGCTCAAAAAACCAAAAGGGCAGCAAAGCCACAAAAGCAAAGAAAAACAGAAAAATCCCCCATGTTTGGATCTTGTTCATTAGAAAGATTAAATTGAGATTATTAGGCTTTTTCTTTTCTGAGTCAAATGCTGTAATACCCTGCCCCTTGCCTGGTTTGGGTTCTCAGCATTACTAGTGGTATTTCAGGAGGTGAGGTTACAGTTACTCTCCTTACAGCAGCAAAGTTGAATGTAAGGATTTATAAAATTAACTTATTTGAGCTGACCCCACTACTGATTCCTTAATGAACTGCCTGAATGTTTATATGCAAATGATTTGGTGGGAATGTTCCTGTATAATTTCAAAATTGTTTATGTACCAAGGCAAAGCCTTAATTTGTATATGCATCAGCACAATGAGATTTATTGCCTGTGGAATGCTGTTTAGTTTGTATTTTGTTTAACTTTTTTCTCCTAGGAAGGGAAACTTATGACTTTTGTACATAGATCATTTGTTAGTAAAAAGCTGCTCTTTTGGCTCTGCGCCTGTGGCTCAATCGGCTAAGGCGCCAGCCATGTACACCTAAGGTGGTGGGTTCGAATCCCCAGCCCGGGCCCGCCAAACAACAATAATGGCTGCAACCAAAAAATGGCCGGGCGTTGTGGCGGGCGCCTGTGGTCCCAGCTACTTGGGAGGCGGAGGCAGGAGACTCGCTTGAGCCCAGGAGTTGGAG
>CAUYQV010065845.1:0-30231 GCA_963574575.1 Galagoides demidoff | reverse complement strand
AATATAGAAATTTTATCTTAATTTTGATATAATCAAATGAAGTGCTAGAAAACTTTTATGACTTTTATGAGGCCAGTGGAAATGGAACCATGCCCTAGATGTATGATATTAATGATTGTTCAATTTTGGCTGGGGACAGGGGCTCAGCCCTGTAATCCTAGCACTCAGGGAGGCCAAGGTGGAAGGATCCCTGGAGTTTAAGAATTTAAGACCAGTCTGAGCAACAAGGAGACCTCATCTTTACTAAAAACAGAAAAATTAGCCAGGAAGTATCACAGGTGCCTATAGTTCCAGCTACTTGGGAAGCTGAGGCAGGCAGATGGCCTGAGCCCATGAGTTTGAGGTTGCTGTGAGCTAGGCTGACGCCACAGCACTCTAGCCTGGGTAACTGAGTGAGACTCTGTCTCAAAAAGAAAAAAATAAAATAAAAAGAATTGTTCAATTTTTTTTTTTTAGGTTTCATAAGGGTAGTATAGCTCTTCTTATCATGTGGATAATAGTGAAATATTTACAAATGAATTGATGTATGGACTTTTAACTCAAGATAATAAAAGGAAGACATGTCTTATTGTAATAACTAGTTGGCAAAAGGAGAGAAGTGGGTATGGCATAAATGAAATGTGAACTCACAATTGTTGAACCAGTTCATGAACTGATTTGCTATACTATTCTGTCTACTTTTATATATGTTTGAAATTTACAAATAATACAAAGTTTTTTTAAAACACGTAATTGGAAAGGGGAAAAAAGAAGGGGAAGGAATTCCAAGCCTTGCTCAAAAGGCTTACTTCCAGATACCAAGCCTTGCTCAGAAGGCTCTGCTTATGCTTTTTGGTAAGATAGGAGTTGCAGGTTCTATAAGAAAATGGGTCACTTTAGGAAAGCATATGATTTGAAAAGCATTAAAATAAAGTCTGGGAAATATGCCTGTTCCAACAACATACCTGGCTGGGCACCGGTAGCTCGGTGGTTAGAACACTGGCCCTGTGCACCAGGGGTGGCAGATCCAAACCTGACCTGGGTCTGTTTGATCAAAAGGAAAAAAAAAAAATCCAACAACATGCTCGTGATGTTTAGAACCCTGGGAGGTACTGACATGGACTTCAGAAAGTCTTCATCATACCTTTAAAGGGACTCCTTTGTCCCTGAACTTCTACATGAAGGGGAAACCAGCAGAAGACTGAGAGTTTCTATACCAGGGGCACCACAGCAAACCCAATAGAGGCAGCGGAGTGGGCCCTGTGGGACCTCTGTGAACTGGATGCTGGGCCACATCCCAGTATCTGAGTTGTATCTCTGGTCAGTTGTCCCTTAACTCTTCTTGCTGAAGAAAAAGACCAGGCTAAACCCTGCCCGTGGGCACCTTCCCAACCACTGCCAGTGTTCATGCAGTTGTAACCATAGCAATCCTTTGTTAAGAGAATTCTGAGGTCAGCACTTTCAATTTACAATATCTATTGGCTCTGGAATTTTCTAATGCTTCGTAAAGTTCCTGGTCATTAAGGGTCCTTCTGACTTATGTTAAGGGCTTAGAAAACCCTGTGTTAGGGCCAGGCTCAGTGGCCATGCTTGTAATCCTAGCACTCTAGGAGGTGCGGGATGGAGAGGTCATGAGTTAGAGACCAGCCTGAGCAAAACTGAGATTCCCCCATCTCTACTAAAAATAGAAAAACTGAGGCAAGAGGATCATTTGAGCCCGAGAGTTTGAGGTTGCTATGAGCTATGATGCCACAGCACTCTACCCAGGACAACAAAGTGAGACTCTGTCTAAAAAAAGAAAGGAAAGGAAAGAGGGAGGGAGGGAGGGAGGGAAGGAAGGAAGGAAGGAAGGAAGGAAGGAAGGAAGGAAGGAAGGAAGGAAGGAAGGAAGGAAGGAAGGAAGGGAAGGAAGGAAGGAAGGCAGGCAAGCAGGCAGGCCAGCTGGCCCTGTGTTATTTCAGCACACCAGAAGTCTAAGAGAAGATGAAATAAATAGAAACTTTAATATCTCAATGATTCACGTAATCCATCATATACAGGATCTAAGATGAAAACAAAAGTGGCAAGTTTTCCTAGGCTAACCCTTTTTCTCCTACTAAAGGTAATCAGAGTTATTTGCCTACTGGGAAAAGAGTAGCAGTGATATTCTGGCAGCCAGCAAGAAGAGCAAGCAGATTTTTCCTTTCAAGTCCATGCTATTATATTCAAATGGACACAGAGTTCCAGAGGGCTCTTAGGCACCAAACACTCATTGTTCAAGAACAATAGTAAATATAAAACAGAACAGCATATAGGTAGTTCCTTGAAAGTTATAATGGGGATCAAAGAGTTTAACAACTCACTAAATAAGCATGTTTTTGACAACTATCTTGAGTAGACATTCTGGAGATCCTAAAAATAAGCTTATGCTTCTAGTAGAGAAATAATGGCCAATGTATTCTGTTGCTAACTATCCAGTTCTATAATTGAGCATTTGATCCATTTTTGGGTGTGAGAAGACCTTGCCAATCCATTATTTAAAGGAATGAGCACTGCTGGCTCTTAGACTGTCCTGAAAAAGAGGAAGTCCCTAGAAAAACTGAGATGTCTGAGCCATTTCTGAGTTGGGATGAGTCACCAACCACAGGATGCCACGTACATTTGTTATATAGCTGGACCACATTCACCTGGCCCCTAACTCAGAGCAACATGACCAGTGCCAAGCTCATGCCTTAGACACAGAAGGATTTCAAACATGTATTGAACACAAGCATAAAATCTTGGGCAAGAGAAATTATTGTCCTAGAATTTATTCCTTCATTGGAAAATAAAGGCATGGAGAATTAGGCTATTTGACATAATCCACATATTAATAGCTTGTGTTTTTTGACCATTTATCATAAATCAGGTAGTAGTCTAAACAGTTCACCCATGTTGACTCAGTTCTCACAGCAAGCCTATGATAGGTACCAAGATTCATTTTTACAGATATAAACTGAGGCCCAGAGAATCTAAGTCATGTGTTCAACGTTACATAGCTAGTAAGTGGCAAAGCCTGGACACAAACCATAGGCTGACTCATTCCAGGATCTACAGTCTTAACCAGTGTTCGGAACTGCCCCTACTTAATTACAGCAAGTGAGCAAAAGCCTTGTTTAAAAATCTACATTTACTTTAAGAAGGTATTTCAAGGAAAATTTTCCATCTGATAGAGTAGCTATAGAGTACAGTGGCTTAGAGCACAGGCCTTGGAATCAGAGATTTGAATTATGGCTCTACCAAGGGATTTTATTTTTTCTGAACAGTGTAATCTGCCCAATAGACCTTGAGCAGATTACTTAATCTCTCTAAGATGACTTTAGACTGCAGGTAATAGTATTTGCCTCAGAGACAGTTTCTGAGGATTAAATGAAATAACCCACATAAAGCACTTGGTATGTTTGGCACCCATAATAATGATAATGATAAAAGCTTACATTTATTGAGCACTTACTACATACTTACTAAACATGCAATACATTTTAGTAAAAATAATTCATTGCGCTCAGTGACAACTTCATGTCCACTATGTTTGGATTGTTTTTGATCTTTTCTAGCAATGAGAGATACATTTATCATCATCAAATTTAAAGACGTTATGGAACAATCCTCATTAGCCCCAAACTAATGATTAATCCCACGGCTCTTTCTGTCTATATACTAAGATGCCTGAATCAGAGAGTTGAAGGCAGCCAGCCAATTAATTGTGCTAGACCCACTCCTTGTTAACTAGGACTTAAGTTTACTGTATGACCAGTGAGGAAACTCTTCAAGACCTGCCTTGGCCATTTCTTTCCATACAGAGAAATGGACTTAACATTGACCCTGGATGTCATCATAAATTTCAGTCAGGCTGATCCACTAAGGCCAGGCAATATGGAAAAGGGAATAAATAGGACGAGAGGAGACAGACTAGCTCCACCAGGTGACTGAAGATCTTGGTTAATCCTCAGAACATGTGCAGGGGTAATAGTGACCTCAGATCTGAATCCTACTTGCAATAACATTCAAGAAGTCTGATCTCAGAGTAGGAGCCCTATTGCAACAGTCTTAAGGCAGCAGTGATGTGTTAAAGTCAACTGGTGGCAATATCTCTGTTCTTTGGGATTTCCTAATAAGGGGGAGACTGTTTTTCACACCATCTAATGGAAGCTGAATGTAAACCCATGGTGAAAGGGGCAAGAACAAGAGGCAGACACTGAGGCAGAGCATGGCGTCCAGCCTCCCTGTGAATATCACAGTCGGATCGGCTGGTTGTTTTCTCCTACTCTGTACGTAGAGTTAGACAGGCGTTCAGGGTTGTGGTCAAATATGGTCCAGGCCTGGTGGGAAGCTGGAAGGTGTAAAATCCAGAACCCAAGATGAAATCTAACCTTCAGTCTAGGAGTATGTGCTAGGGGATATGAGAGATGGTTGTAGGAAAAAAAAAAAAAACATCAAGGGCTTCCTGAGTATTATAGAGAATCTAGAACAGTGTAGAAAAGCATAAATAACTTGGAATAGTAATGCTGATTACTTTATTTCCCTTGTACCTAGAGCTGAAATCTGTAAACTGGGCCTTATTTATTATGGAGTTCATAGGTCTCCTGAAATATGTGTAAAATATTTGTATGTGTACACATATGTGCAGTTTTCTGGTCGGAAAAGTTATAGCTCTCCTCTGATTCTCAAAATAGTATGTGATCCAAGAAAAGTATATTATCACCGGCCTGAGTGAAGTCCACGTAGACTCTTTTTTTTTTTTGAGACAGAGTCTCACTGTTACCCAGGTGAGAGTGTAGTGATATCATCATAGCCCACTGAAACATCAAACTCCTGAGCTTAAGCAAGCCTCCTGCCTTAGTCTCCTGAGTAGCTATTCTTGGCTTATTTTTCTATTTTTTTGTGGAGACAGGATCTCACTTGTTGTCCAAGCTGGTCTTGAACTCTAGGACTCAAGTAATCCTACCACCTCAGCCTCTGAAAGTGCCAGTGTCACAGGCATAAGCCACCTCACCCAGCCCATACAGACTTTATAATTTAGTACTAGATTGTTGAAACATATTTACTTATCTTTTAACCTCCCCCCCACAAATCACAGGATTTCTACATGTTGCTGATCTTTATATCCAAAGAGGGCCCACCCAGCAGTGAGAGCCCCCACGTTCAGTGATGCCACCCAAAGAGACCGAGGCCTGATCAGCAGGCCCAGGACCCCCTTTGCCAACACTATGGATCCTTCAAGGCTGCCCCTGGTGTGTGACTACACCTCTCTTTTTCATAGTCCAATGTTTGTATCACTGGTACTAAAATTTATCCAAAGGTGTGCCAGGCTGCCAAGGCTTTCCATGGTCCATGTTGAAATGAGAAAAACAGAGAAAATATAAGGAATTATCTTTGACAAAGCTAACTTGATTCAAGCAAACTAACTAACCTTTATGCTAATATAGACAAAAGATTATTCCCTTACTACTCATTTGATGTTAAGCAAAATCCTTATGTGTTGATGGTTGATGATGGTTTTTTCTTTGGTTTTTATTCTATTTGATCTACGTTGATCCCCAGTTTTAAAAAAAAAAAAAGTTTTCTCACCCATGAAATCAGAATCGTGGGAATAGGTTCCTGATTTAGTCAATAGCAATGCATCTAGCCTATTGGTGAACGTTGCAATCAGATCAAGTGGTTGTTTTTCCTGCTCTGTGCCTAGTGACTGATTTTCCAGGGAGGAGTTAGAATAAATAAAATAGGCACAATTGACTGGTTTGTTTGCTAAATAGACACCTGGCTTAGGCAGCTAGGATAGCATCTGGAACTTTGCAGCTCCATCCTTAACTTAGAATGTGCACTGCATTACATTGAGTAAACGCTTGTTGAAATTGGAATCAACTTGAATTGTTCAAGGCAAATAAGAAACCCTCACTCAGTCACGTTCAGCCAACTGCCACCCAGCCCAGGGCTGCTCACCTTCTGTGAGCAGAAAGGAGCTTTTTTAAAGGGATGTGGTATTAGAGCAAGAATCTCCATTTTATTAATGACTTATTCTGTACCTGACACAGCCACTCAAGTGAACTTTCTGTTTTACTTGCAAGGAGTAAAAAAGCGTCAAATTGCCCTTCTTGCCTAACACTTTTAATATAAGGACACTAGAGTGAATTAAGGATGTGGACACTATTCAGAAAAAACAAAATCCCTTGACATAATTATGGACTCCAAACCTTATGAATGTGAAACATTTTCATCTCCAGATACAAAGACTCACTATTTAAGTTAAGGTGTTTTTGAGATTAAATATAATTAGTCCATTGGTGCATTGAAATCACAGCATTAACACATTCCGGTTGTTTAAAAATCTATGTGCTTTCATTTTTATGAGTTAAATTGTGTGTGGATTATAGCTAAAACTAGTTTATTAAATAATATTTACACAAAATAATTCTATATGGAAACCATTCAAATAAATGTCTTATACCAAAAAGTTATAATGGGACAGAAGCTATTATTGAACTCATTTACCAAGAAATACTTTGTAGGACCAAAGTATTTATTTTCATTTACCAAGATTACTTTGTAATCTTGTCAGGTCAGGTAACCTTTCTCTGCTCCTCAAATCAATGAATGAAACCTCCCTCAAAGCTTTGTTGTAAGGATTAAATGTGGTGATACATGTATGTTAGCACAGAGCAGGACACATGAAAGTCATTTGATAAACTTTATATATTCTCTTATCAGCACACTATAAAAGAAATATCAGTTGTAGAATACTTCAACAGCACAAAAAAGAGCTATGAACAATCTAACCCCATTCCTTCTGATCTTTCAGTTCCAAGTTCCCTTCCATTCATAGAAACAAGTTCAACCATTCTGAATCGCCACCTTTACAAAACTCTCAGAAAAACCCATCAGATCTCCTACAATCTGCACCTAGATTGTGCACGTTCATGTGCGTGCACACACTTACAGAACAAAGTGTCACTTTGAATGAGATCCTTTTGTGAATTTCAGTGAACATCCTGTGATAAGGTCCATTCCTTAAACTAAATTATGTTTTATTGCAAATAGAACTAAACTATTAACAACACGGAATGTTGTTTGAAGGATCAGCCTAGAAGGCAGGTCACATGCTTTTCAGCTCTGTGCTGTGTGCATATCAATCCTTTCTAATCCTCTGCGTCCTCATCTGTAAAGCCTGCTTTGCTGGGGCCAGGCCGGAGTCAGACAAGAGGCTTCACGTCCAACACTCAGCCCAGTGTCCAGCACCCTGGGATGCTCAGCAAGCTGGGGCTAGTCTTCCTCTTCATTATAGATGTTGTGTTTTTCGGCTCTACAAGTTCTATTTGGATATTTTTTATATTTTCTCTTTGTCTCCTCATCATGCTTATGTTTTCTTTTAAATTCTTGAGAGATGAAGAATATAATAAAAGTCCTTGCCTGCTGATTCCATTATCTTTGTCATTTCCCAGTCTGTTTCTGCTGATTGACTTTTCCCTCATTATGGTCCACATTTTTCTGCTTTTCTGCATACCTGGTAAATGTTTCTTATATGGCAAATTATGTCGTTGATTGCTGGATGCTGAATTATTCCTTTAATTAGTGTTGAATTTTGTTCGGGTGTCCTGTTAAGTGGCTTGGAATAGAGTGAGTCTTTTCAATGCTTTCTTTGTTAGGGTGAGTTCAGAGAGCCTTCGGGCTATAGTTAATTTACTCCTTCCTCTTAGGCAATAACTCTGTGAGGATTCTCCCTGCTGTCACCTGTGTTATGAGTTCTTTCCACTCTGGCTATTGGGAACACAAACTATTCCTAGCACTATCAGTCTCTCTAATTCTTTCCAGTGATTCTTTCCCCCATCAGGCAGTTTACCCTCATGAATGTGCAAATCAGTTCTAGGCCAAAACCTCCAGGGGACCCCTGTGCTGATGTCTATCACACTTTCTTCTCTCTTTTCTCTTCTAATCTCTTCTGTCTCTGCTCTTCTTCTCTTTCTTTGTCTATGCAGCATTCTCTCTCTCCTCTCCTCTCCTCTCTTCTCCTCTCCTCTGTTTTACAAATTCTAGGTGCCTTGGCCTCTCTGAACACCATTTATTTCTGTTTCCTTCAACTCAGTCAGACCACCAACATTCCAGCCTTCCCTGTATTCAGCCCAGAAAAGTCCGGTCAGTAACCTGGTGTGCTTGTGGGCTCGCCTGGTTGGCTTCTCTCCTCTCAGGGGTAAGAGTCCTGTGTTGCCCACTGTCCAATCAGAAAATTGCTGTTCCACATTTTGTACAGTTTTCTAGCTCCTGAAAGTGAGAGAATAAATTCAGTCCTTGTTACTCTATCTTGGCCAGAAGCTGAAGTCTTCAGCTAAAGCTATTATTGTCTCTGAATGCCAAAGATACGTTTTAGATACAAAGCAGTACTCAGTTATAAATCAAATTAACAAATGTGATACATTATGAACTGTACAGGTTTATGTATGTGGTTATAGGATGTTATTAAATACTTGTGCCAATCTAGGCACGCACCATATTGTTTTACTTCTTGTTTTTCACTTCCTAAAACATTTGGCTTTTGAGTTCTTGGCACTGGGCCAATCTTTATGTAAAAGCCACAAATTAGAAAGCTCTTGTATAATTCAACATCCCCTTTGCTATACGATTAAGGCTTTTGTGAATGATTTAGTAAATTAAAATTTTCTCTGAGAGAGGAAAATTGGAGTTTCAAAAAACTTTTGCTTTACTCTGAATATCGACACCTTGCGATCCTCTGAATATAGAAAATTAGACTGCTCCTCCAGAAACACATCGCAACAATAATTTAACAGACATATGAAGCCAAAGGATGGAGAGGCTATCCACGCAAAGTGTAATTTTTTATTGCCGACACATGCTAAGATTGAGCATTAGCATATTTTTCAACATGAAGTGAACTAGTGGGTTGGGGTGTGTGTATAAGAGACACGGAAAGAATGTGCACACATGAAAAGAAGAATTAAGCTAAACTTCTTGCTTAAATAAATATTTTATACTTGTTAATATAGTATTAATCTTCAGGCTGAAGATTATAAATCCATGAAGGAAAAGTGAGAAATTCAAACTTAACAGAAATTATTCTTGGAATATAATCAGTGCATTTTGAGACATATAAAATGTACTACAACGTGTGAGATAACTCTACAAAATTTTCATTACATAGTAGTTGTTCAAATGAGAAACACCTCCTGGATCCACAAACTGTACTATATATGTCTAATAAAAATTACCCTTAAATCTTGCATTTCCCTTTTGAGACATTTATTGTTCCTGGTGAAAGCAGCATTTTTTCCTTAGTCCTAAGTCTGTCTTCTATTAAACCAGCGAACTCTATAAATCAATAATAAGCTTTCAGATATCACCCTCTTCGTAATGATGCCCTCCAAATCCTGGTAATTGTTTGCATATTTTATACAGAAATAAATGGGGGCAAACATATGTTCCATTTGATTGGGACGGATATAAAGATGCAGATTATTTTTTAGCATTTGTGGAGTGTGGCTTTATTTCTTACATAATTATGTTTGAAAAATGAATTTATTTCACAAAGATAAAAGGGGATCAGATGATGCTATGCCATTCTGGAGGAAAAAAATAATCGCTTTTTAGGAACTGATAGGGATTTTATTGTAACATGGCTTTCGTCCAATATAATACTATACAGGTATTAAGCCAGGGAGTTTAGAGGAATGTTTGGCTTTAGTCAAATCAAACTCTGGGCATCTTTCTGACGCTTCTGCTTTATTTCCCAGCAGGAAGTAGCTAAACTCCCAAATGAGAATGATCTAGATTAAGAAAGAAGACTGGCATCTTACAGGCTGTCTGTAGAATGAAATGACAGCAACCAGAGAGGCCCATGGACGTTTTCCTAGATGTCTGCTCTGGGTGCCAGCCATCTGTGTTCATTTAGATGGTGTGTGTGTGTGTGTGTGTGCATGTGTGTAGGTAGGTGGGGGAGGGACAAATCTCAGGTTGCAGGTCTGAGTGTGGTCTCTGATACAGAACGAAACCTCTGCCTGGTGCCTCTCAAACAACAGTCTCATCTGCTGCTCCCTCCAGAGAAGTAATTTTACCAATACCAGCTGCAAGGGGAATGTTTTGTGTTTTCTTTATTCAAAGTGAAAGATGTTAAACAGAAATTTTCAGAAGCACTTTTGTTTAGAAAAGGGGAAAGGAAGATCATGGAAACTGGAAAACATCCATGAAATTAGCCCTAAATCATGGCCAATACTGATCATTTCCTGACAAGCTGCCTATCAACCAAGCCAGAAGAATAGCGCATTCAGGGCCTTTGGTGCTGACAGTGATGCAGCATTGTTAATTAAATACTGGTAACATGGTGGGTATTTTAAAGTTTTAACGGTCATAACTTTTGTAGTGGATACAACCACACTTTGCAATTAGGAGTCCTCAAAATATTTTGCGAATATGTCTCTCTTAAGATTACAGGTGGCAGGAATTAGAAGAATATCATTTTAAAGACCTGCGGGGCCTGACTCACCTAAGAGAACCAAAGTAGAGAGGCACTTGGTCATGTTAGCCCCAAATTTTGTGTTTATTTACGAAAAATCTGTCTAAATATAATATCCATAATAGAAGATGAAAATGAGCTAATTTATATGATTTTATTCATTATTTATAACTAAAAATAAATCCATCTTTAATTGATGAACTTATCTATAAAATGTCACAATATTCCCATGGCCTGAAAGATTACTAGATTATTCTTACAATACTATTTATTCTCTCTTTCTCTCTGTGAGTGTGTGTGTGTGTGTGTCAGTTTCTCTATCTCTTATTTATCTGACCTTCTTTGACATATTCTGTTCTTAAATGTGTACTGGTGAATGTTGCAATTCTAACATCCATGTCCTAATGCAAGAAGATGGCAGGCTAGATTTGGGGGTTAACTTTCTGAATGTCACATCTGCTTATAGCAGAATTATTTGCATTCCCAATTTAGTGTCAAATCATCCATTTATGAAACTCTTGTAAGGTGTGAAACTATGCCTCCTAAGCCCGCCTCAAGGAGAAAAATGCCTGTTTGTTAACTGGACTTAAAAGCTTTTCAAAAGCTATTTTGAAAAGTAGCTGCCAAACTTAGTAGAAATAAGAACATTTCGTATTTCCTGGACTGGAGTGGTTCTAGGGTGTAGACATCATCAGAACCTTTAGGAAAAGAGGGGGAGCCCTTATTGAGTATTTCACATATTTCAAGAATTATTTAAAATGAGAAACAGACTCTGGGGAACAATTTGCCTTGGAAATTCACTGGCCCAAGTTTCCACACCACACTGCAAAAGTTGCATAAGGAACTAGTTAGGTAACTGCACTCCTTCTGGTGTTTGACAACTGCTATGAGAGATTTCTTCCTGGGTGTAAAGCTATTTCTTCCCAAGGCCTCCAATAAAAGTTTGTCTCTACCTTTTGCAATTTTGTGTCCTCCTGTTACATTGTCTTATTTAGTGAACCAGCAAGGACGTCTCTGTCCAGAATCATAGGATTCTCACAAAATTACAGGACAGGGATCCTGTACTCAAGAGACTAAGCATGTGGTTGGAGAAAGCAAAAACTAATAAAAGTGGGAAATAAACGGAGACCATATTCATTTTTGAAGAGCAACAGGAAATGGTTTTGTGAGAGGATTAGGTGAGTGGAAAGCAATAGCATAGATGGGGAAAGAACCTGGTTTATGATAGGAATATTGAAGAGAGTTCTCTGAGCAGAGAACGCAAGGAAGAAGGATAAAGTAACGGTGAGTAGATGGGAGGGGAATCAGATAACGTATGACCTTCCAAGGCAGGCACCACAGCCTGAATTCAGTGCCACTGCAGACTCCTGAGCAGGGAGTGACATGATAAAACTGACGCTCAGGAAAGTCCCTCTGATGATGCTATTGGAGGGCTGGTAACATGGAGCTGTCAGGCAGCTGCTGGAGGGATCTGCAGGGACAAAACCTGAGCTTACGTCATGGCAGAGGTAATGGAAAGAACTCAAGCTCAAGGACATTATGAAGAAATAAGCAAAGACATAGGACAGAGAGGAAAGTTAGTGGCAGAAAGTCCAATGTGACCTCCAGATCTCAAGCTTGGAAAACTGGAAGAACAGTGATATCACTGAGAATGAAGAAAGTTGGGAACTTGGATAGGAAATGCCTTTAAAAACAATTTTAAATGTATTTGAGAATGTGATAGTTTCACTCAACATTTATATTTTATAAAACCATTCTAATGGTCCAGTAGTCCTACTTTTGAATATACATGTATACCCAAAAGAAACATATTGAACAGATCTTTGTACATTTGTGTTCATTATTTGTAATAGCCAAAAGGCAGAAACATCTGAATGTCCTTCCACAGATAAATGGATAATCAAAATGGAGGGGGGGGGTAGGAGGATACACACACACAATGGAATATTACTTTCCCTTAAAAAGGAACTGTGCCCTTCTATGTAGCACGGCATAGAAGAACTTTGAGCACATTTCACTAAGTAAAGTAAGCTAGACCCTAAAGGACAAATACTGTAGGAATCCACTTATACATAGTACCTATAATAGTCACATTCATAAAGACAGGAAATAGAATAGTCAGTAACCAGGGGTTTGGGGGAAAGGAGTGGGGAGTTCTTGTTTAAGGGGTACAGAGCTTCAGGTTGGAGGATGCCAGTGTTCTGGGGATGGATAGTGTTTGTGCTAGCCCACCAGTGTAAGTGTACTTAATGCTACTGAACTGTACACTTAAAAATGGCTACAATGGTAAGTTTTACCTTACACATGTTACCACAATGAAGAAAAAACAAGTATAATTAAGAAAAGGAATGTGTAAGCACTGAAGCAAACCACAGTGCTCCCAAGAAACAAGTGAAATCTGCATGCTGGATTCAACTTAGGCTCTGGCACTTATGAGCTGTTTGCCTCCTTTTTCTCAACTGTAAACTGGGGACAATAGTGAGGATTAAAGGAATAATGTATGTAACACTCTCTTTGCATTTAGTAGATGCTCCAGAAAGCTTAGTTTCCCTTTCAGTTAAGAAAAAAGTCACCCTCCAATTTGAACTTTTTCCCTCAACAGAATTAGACTTGAGATCTATTAACGTGCATCTTTGATGCCAAACAGAGAGTAATTTCCAAGAGGCGGGGCAGCTGCTAGGGAGCAGAGAACTGCCAAGCTCACTGGAAGGCAGCTTATTCCTTATGAAAAGTCTGAAAAACAGGAAGATGCCCAAGGAAGCACGAGGCTACCTTTGATTGGCAACACCCTCCCTCTCCCTCCTGCCCACGCACCTCTCACCCAAATCCTTGAAGCACCAGGTCACATATACTGGACTGTGCTTGATTTTTACCTCAAAGAATCTGTAGAACTAAACAAACTCTTAAGGTCTGAGAACTAAGTAGAACTTCCAACTTCTCAGAAAGCAGGGAATCTGCTCAGAAATAACCAGATGATTTTAGTTTCTCTCAGCAGAGTTCATTAGCACAGAAGGTGGTTCAAGGGAGAAGTAACCCAATATCACCTGGACAAGGCATCACTCCCCTGGTTAAATAAGAAAACTGGAAAGCATTTGAAACTATTAGTTATAAAGATTTTTTTAAAACATCATAAGTGTTGCAAAGAGACTTAGATATTTTCATTACTTCTAAACATTACAATGTTCGTGGCTAAAGTTAAGAAGAAATTTTTTTTTATCATAAAGGAAGTCAAAATTAGAATACACGAATGGAAAAAATTCTTCCAAAAAGCAAGTAAGTGACCTAATCTCTCAGCTTATTTGTGTTTAAAGTTATCCACATAACACAGATGCAGCAAGGCAAAACAGGATACACAAGTTTAGATGTTATTCATTACATGTCCACCCCCCCACTGATGTATTTAAAAACTACAAGTAACCTCGGAGATTATCTGTGGTGGAGCTGGCTCAGAACTCAGTGCCCGTAATTCTGAGTTTAGTACATGCCCCGCTATACACATTACTACTCCAAGAGCTCACAGAGCAATCTTCAGAGAACCTCACAACCCTCCCCCATGCCCAACATGGGCATAACAGAGCCAAATAAAGCCATGTGGACAATCCTGATGGCGACCCCAAGGGTGCCACTTCATCCAAACCAAACCTCACTCGCTCTCTGATTTCCAGCTGACTCACGATCCACACCACACCTTCCAACATGTGACCACACTCTGCCTGGCCGTGTGGCCTGTTCGCCACCTCCAAACCCCAGCCCCATGAATAAAAGCCTCTCCAACCCTGAAGTTTGGGCAACAGCATCCTGCCTCCTGCTTTGCATCACAGGTATTTGAAAGAAACACCCCTGTGGTCTTCATTCATGCGAAACAGTCATTTACACTGTACAAAATTCAAAACCCTAGGGAAGCAGTTGGTAATTTAGCATTTTTGTTTCATGTGAAAATATTATTTCTCATTCATAATGGAAAGTTCAAAAACATTGCTTCTTATCATTAAAAGCTTTCAGAACTGTGTAATCTAGGCTCTTTATGGGTATGTTCTTTTCCCTATAAAATGCCCCAAGGAACAGAATATGGGTCTTTCTACAAAGAAATACCTTCAATATCTTTCCTTGTTTGAGCAAAAGGTCTTTAATTTAGAGCTGAGCTAGTCACACAGATAAACACTTTAAAGTCTTGGAATCTGCAGTTAGTTTTAACAAGCTTTTAAGATAAATCAGGAGTGTGCTTTATCTATTATGTTGTGATCACTGTGAATTAGAAGCAGAGCACACAGGGGCTCACCCATTCAGGAATTGTTTCTTCATCATATTCTGGGCTAGACTCTTCATGGAGGTTGAGGAGCACATGGATCTTGCCCTCAGGGATCTTACCATCAAGTGGGGGCTCTGTACCCAGGTTGAACAGCATCCCCTCACTCCTCACCTCCCACCCCCTGCAAAACTCGTGTCTACCCAAAACCTCATAATGTGACTTTACTTAGGAAAAAGATCTTTGTGCCTTTAATTAAGATGTAAATTAAGAGAAGAGGTCATACTAGGTTAATATGAGACTTAAATCCAATCATTGGCATCCTTATAAAAAGAGAGGATGATACGCAGACACAAATACACAAGGACCATGAGTACCTGAAGGTCGAAGCAGAGCCTGGAGAGAAATAACTGTAAACCAAGCACGGCCAAGGGTTACTGGCAACAAACTAGAAGCAACTCCATCCCTGCAGACTTTGAGGGATCATGGCCCTGATAACACCTTGGGGTGGGGTGTGACGTCCAGCCTCCAAACCTGGGAGAGAGTACATTTCTGTTGCTTTAAGCCACTCAGTTTGAGGTTCATTCCAGCAGACCTAACAAATACAGGTCTGTCTCCAAACAGTCTGATTTTATTGGTCTAGAGCAACGGGTTGTGACCCACAGGCTCTGTATTAAAGGACCGCGGTATTAGGAAGGTTGAGAACCACTGGTCTAGAGTGATCTTGAGCATCAGCAGGTGTATAAACACTCCCCAGGTGATTCTAATGTTCAAGAACCATCTCTCCAGATTGGTGGTTTTCAAAGTCTCTATCAGCATCAGCACCAACTGGGAACTTATTAAAAATAAACATTCTCAGGCCCCACACAGACTTCCCAAATAAAAAACTCAAGGGGTGGGGCCCAAAAATTTGCAGTTAAACCAGCTCTCCAGGTAATTCTGATGCTACTGATGTTTGAGAACCATTGTTTGGTTCCTAGGGGAGCTAAGGAGCAGCCACAGGAATGGAGCAAAGCTATAGGCAAGAGTCTTTGAGAAAGTAAGGGAAGAATATTCCTATATTCTCCTGGGCAGCACCAGGATAGCACATCTGAAAACCTCTACACCAGGCTTGGTATTGCTTAGAGGTGAATGCATTTTCAATCATCTTCCAAGTGCAATTTTTCAAGGCAAACTGTTTTCAAATTTTCAGGGCCTGGTCCTAAAATTTTGTTGCTATTTGGGCATTGCCCCCCTCTAGACCCTCTATAAAGATGGAGTCTGTACCCACATACCAGGACACAGAGAACAAGGGCAATCTGAACACTTGGGATGAAAAACTTCATTAGGCCAACTTCTTTTTACTTCTATTATTAGATAACTGGCTCTCCTTGCCACTTCTTTTACCCACAGTGCAAAAAACAAAACAGGTCAATAAATTTCATTTGGGGTGGAATTCTGCTCTTTGCCATAATCAAGCTATGCCAGGGTACACTGATCCGCCAAGCACAGGGTAACTGGAAATCGCACGCCTCGATGAAAAGCTTTGGTAAAATCCACTTGATAGAAAAGAAAATATCAGATGTTATTTTTTTTCAGAGATGAATGGCTTAAGAATCCAATTTAAATATTGTTATTTGTTTTGCTTGATGCTCATGCTTCTGACCTCAAGCAGAAAACTTTCCCTGGAAACATTGGCAAGATTCTTTCTCAAGTTGCTTTCATTGTAGCCACACATTCAGCTCAACTTTCTCTTATGCCTTGATGACCCTGGTGATGCGTCTGCTGCTTAAGGTACCATTTCCACGTGCATTAAGGTAAAAACAAACAAACAAAAAAACACTAATTTTTCTTATAACTCTTTCTCCCACTTATCCAGGTTTAGCAGCTTCCCTGATAAAAAGAGTTAAAGTCTGTTTTAACCAGCATTGGCAAAATTATTAAGTACAACGTTAGTATTTGAAGTCCCATTCCCTCTCTTCTTGGGGTGCTTATCCCAAGTACTCAAGGCCCTCCAGCAGACCCACAATTGCTCAAGGAACCTCATCTAATTGGAGTGGTCCCTCACTTTTCAGATTTTCCTTATCTCATGCTTCAAAATACATCAATTTTGCAGATTAAGACCCTGCTTTCCTATCTTTAACAATAGTGCTGATGGGTTAATGATTGTTATTTGTTACTTACTCAAGGTTACCTTTGCTAGGCAAAGTAATATTTTAAACCACATTAAGGACATATATCTTCTTATGAGAGGATACGTTACTGATAAGAACCCATCTCTGAGGGGTGCCTGTAGCTCTGTGAGGCGCTGGCTGCATGCACCAGGGGTGTCAGGTTCAAATCCAGTCCAGGCTGGCTAAACAATGACAACTGCAAAAAAAAAAAAAAAGAAGAAAGAAAGAAAAAGAAAATAGCTGGGTATTTTGGTGGGCTCCTATAGTCCCAGCTGGTGGGAGGCTGAGGCAAGAGAATGGCTTAAACCCAAGAGTTGGAGGTTGCTGTGAGCTGTGATGTTACAGCACTCTACCAAGGGCAACAAAGTGAGACTCTGAGTCAAGAAAAAAAAAAAAAAAAGGAACCCCAAGCTCTTGCAGCCAGAGTGCCTGGCATCCTTACAGAGTGCCGAAGAGTGCCTCTGAGGGCCCACTGGTGCAAATAAACTCATGTGATTATTTTAAAAATTACAGCTTGTGCATTCTAGTCCAGACCTTCTAAGCCAGAGTCTCAGTACTTAAGGCTCAGGAATCTGGATTTTAAGAATTCTCCTAGATAACTTTTTGGTACACTGGAGTCATTAGAAAAAACCCAAACTAGCAAATTAATACTGGTTTGTCTCCAAACAGTCTGATTTTATTGGTCTAGAGTGATCTTGAGCATCAGCAATTGTATAAAGATTCAGATTCAGAGTCTGTAGATCTGATTTTTAACCTCTTCTTCCACAGTGCCTCTTGTTTTAGGACTTCGTTCCTTCACTGTCAAAATGCAGATACTAACACTTGTCTTATCCACTTGGAAGGGCTGTGACAACATTCAAATGAGTTAAAGTCTCCAAACTACCCTTCCTACTACAGGGCTGGCACTCCAGGGAGGGGAATGGACCACTAATCTTGGGACATAAAATTTAAGGGAGTGCCAAAAATGTCATAATCAAGATAAATAATATTTTACTACAATTTTTTAAAATCAAAATTAATGCTGACAAATCCATAATGAAAATAATCATCAGGCTCAGAGCCTGTGGCTCAAGTGGCTAAGGCACCAGCCACATACACCTAAGGTGGCGGGTTCAAATCCAGCCCGGGCCTGCCAAACAACAATGATGGCTGCAACCAAAAAATAGCCAGGCACTGTGGCAGGTGCCTGTGGTCCCAGCTTCTTGGGAGGCTGAGGCAGGAGACTCACTTGAGCCCAGGAGTTGGAGGTTGCTGTGAGCTGTGATGCCATGGCACCCTACCCGGGGGGACAGCCTGAGGCTCTGTATCAAAAAAAAAAAAAAATCATCAAAATTTAGTTACTGATTTTTTTTCCTTTGGCCTCAAACTCTCATATAACACAGTATATAACACCAATGTTTATTTTAAATATGGATTTCTTGTTTATCACGGATTTTTTGTGTTAATTTTGATTTTTAAAAGTACTTCCATCAAAATATTGGTTTTCTTGGTTACTGATGGCACTTCCTTAATTTTGATACCTGAGGTTAGTGGGTCACCCACTAGTCCCAGCCCTATGGACTAGAATAGGTCCAGACGCAGGCTGTCACTCCCAGCCCTGACGTTTTCTCAGATAGTTGCACACACATGTCAAGAGGCCCTGCTGGCACCTTAGCTGAATTCCGACTGCAGACCAGTGGGAACCAGGTCCTGTGAGCAGAAGGCAGGCATAGGCTCGCACACAGTGCTTCTCCCTTCCCAGGGGCACAGGAGAAGATCTCTTCCCTGGGATGCTTGGTATGAGAACGAGTTTAACTCGTGTAACTGGAAAATCTGCCCCTATTTAGGGGAGAACTCTCTGAAGCTATACACCCATTTAGGGAAGTTGAGATTTGCAAATGGCCTCATTCCTAGCTTTCTATCTCAGCAGCTGTTATTACTTGCCAAGGCTGATCTTCAGTCCCCTTGGGTGGGAGGCAAAACTAAGTGACACCCTTCTGGATAGCTAGTGACTGGGGAGTGGAATAATAAGGGTTGGGGAGAGGAGCCTGTGAAGGACTGAAGCAAGACGCACCTGGTCCTCATGCTGCTTCTGGTTTTTGCCCATCACTTGAGGAGCAGCTTAAAATCCAGGGATAAGAAGAAACAAGGTGGGGGGGGGGTCAGGTGCCTGCCCACTCCCCTCCTGCCAGGAAAGACCTGGGAGGATGCTTTCAACCTCTCTCACAGGATGCCAATATTTGTGCAGTGTTTCCTGCACAGGGAAAGTAGGGGGAAAGATAGTTCAAAAAAGAAGAAGAAGAAGAAGAAGACCCAGCATGAGAAGCCCAGCTCAGCAGCTCAGAAGACTCTGGAACCATGAGAATAAGCATCTGGCCTTTGCAAAGCAGCAGATTAATTTGGAGATGTCCAACTCCAGAGCCACAGGAATCTGCAACCAACTTGATGACAGCCCCAGGAGGGAAAAAAGGTTAAAAAAAGTTAACTCTTTAATTCCTTGACAGCAGATACTAGAACTGGAGACCTATGAAACTATGACATTCTCAACTGTGATCTTTATATCTCATATTTTCTTTTCTTCCAAAGCTTCCCTGGTCTGTATATAATGATTTATTTAGAATAAAATGTTACATAACTTAACACACATCTAAAAAACCTTGCTGGTTGTGGTAAACTAAAGAATGCACCTTCCTGGCCCCCCAAAAATCTATGTCATAATCCCCAGAAACAGTGGGCATGTTGCCTTGCACAGTAAAATGAATTTTGCAGATGGGATCAAGTTAAGGATGTGGAGGTGGGAGATTCGCTTGGTGATTGCCCAACACAAGAGCAGAAGAGGCAGAAGAATCCAATAAGGGGGAACAGTGAAGACCCAAGCCTCCTACACACTGGAAGAAGGGGCCTCTCAAAGCTGGAAAAGGCTAAGAAACAGATTCTCCCTTGGAGCCTTGAGCAGGAATGTGGCCCAGCTGATGCCTCTAGTTTAGACTTCTAATTTCCCAAAAAGAATACATTTGCCTGTGCTAAGCCCACTAAATTTATGGTAATTTGTTACAGTAGCAAAGGGAAACTAATAAATTTGGTAATGGATTAACACTGTTCATTCTAGTTTTTAAAAAATTATGTCTAGGACTCGGCACCTTTGGCTCAAGTGGCTAAGGTGCCAGCCACATACACCTAAGCTGGAGGGTTCGAATCCAGCCCAGGCCTGCCAAACAACAATGATGGCTGCAACCAAAAAATAGCCAGGCTTTGTGGCGGGCACCTGTAGTCCCAACTACTTGGGAGGCAGAGGCAGGAGAATAACTTGAGTCTAGGAGTTGGAGGTTGCTGTGAGCTGTGATGCTACAGCACTCTACTGAGCGTGACAGCTTGAGTGTCTGTCTCAAAAAAAAAAAAGTGTCTAGAGTTAACAAGCAATGATCTTGTCTTGTGAGTAACTATTTGGTGGCAAATCTTCAAAGCTAGCAAATGTTCATTTCATTGTGTAATTACAGGAACTCAAAAGCTTATTTCAGCTGAATATGGTACAGTAACAGGGCTGACACTTCAGCAGAACCACGTCAGTGCTATATACAATTAAGCACTTAATGCATACTTTTTGTTAGTCCTAATAGGAAAAACAGCTGACTGTGGTTTATGGTTTTCTGATTTTTGCCAGAATAAGATAATTTAGAAAGCTGGATTCCAGCTACCTAAATCATGAGACCTAATGTTTACAACTTCATCTCAAGAAAAAAGAATTGAGCAGAGTAATGGAACAAACATATTTAGATTAATAACTTTTTTAGATGGCGACAGGATTTTTTTAAGGTACCCAGTAATGCCAATGAAACTGAGTCATTTAAAGAGTTAGAACCTGGGGGTACTTTTTGGCAAGCGAGAGGAATAACCCCTCGTCAGTTCCAGGCTGGTGGTGTATCTACTTGTGTCTGTACCTTCTGTTCATGGTTATGCACTGACTTGTTTATACCTTGCCATGGAGCCCCATCCATGAGGTTTATATACATACACATAACCACAACTGATAATGGCACAGCTGGGGTTCTCTTCAGCATGCATTTGTTGACTTAGAGTGAGGTGAGTATAGCTGTGGCTGTGGCCTGTGGCTTCTGGGCCTCTGCTGTGTTCGCACAAAGAGCAACTCATTCATCACAGTTAGAGCCAGCCCATAGTTTGATGTGCCCTTGAAAAAGAACTATACTCGCTAGAAAGTTAATGTCACTGTGGTGAATACAGAGTGGAAAACAAGCCCAGGTGTATGACTCTTGGACCCTTTCTGAGCAGGGACCCCAGGCAGAAGGATGAACTCGATGGCTAAGGGGGTAAACTCTGGCCCCAGTCTGCCAGCTTTCACTTTCCACACATCGCCACTCACTGGCTGTATTTTCTTGGGCAATTACTTAATGTTTGTGGCTTAGTTTCTTCCTTTCTAAAATGAGGATAATTGGACCTATCTCAAGGGTTGTGAGGGTTAAATAGGCTAACATACATGAAGCATGTTCAGATGGAGCCTGGCACGTAGTATTGTTCTTTACAGGCCCCTGGCTCTTCCCCTGCTCCGCTATTCCCCCACTGTCCTCGCTGCCAGAACCGTGAGGATCATTGCTGCCTGCCTGGCTGCCATTGTGCAGCCCTGTCATAAGGAACTTGCTAGCAGAATATCAAAAGGAATGAAGAGTCTGGTCACATGGGGCCAGTGTCCACTGAGGAAGCCATGCTGACATGGGATACTTCTGGCCATCTGTCTTCTAGGTACGTGGCAGAATGGTACTTCCTGGCCCTCTGTGGGTCACGTGACAGATGAGCTATGACTAGAAGCACTTAATTATTGATTCATATTCTAGTGCTCTTTCCTTCATCAAGCTGGCCTCAGAGTGAAAACAAAGCCCAGTAGAGTTCCTAGCTGATTCAAGATGGACATGTAGGGTCAATGAGAAATACTTCTGTTGTATCAAACATCTGAGATCTGATGGTTTGTTGTCAATGAAGCAAGACCTTACCTCTCCTGACCAATGTCATTGTCATGGCTAACCTGGCAACAGAAGAGTCTCCTGACTCTGACAGTGATGGGGAACAGGGCCTTACCAGCCATATCTTAATACTGCATGCAGCAGCCTCTAGAAGTAGTTACATCTCTACAATTTCTTACCTATGTGGTCCAGAGCCAATTACTAAACCTCCCCAAGCTTCAGTTTTGCCTTATGAATAGTGGGAGTAAATAGGACCTCCTCATGAGGCCATTAACCAAATGAAATAACTAATGAGTATTCAAATTTAGATGAAATTTCAAATGAAATGCTAGCAATAGAAAATACACATTTAGTCCATGATCCCCTCAATAAATGGCAATTCCTCTTACTAGTACAAGGGAAATTTTCAAAGTTATGAGGTTACCCAAAGCAGTTTCTATAACCGTATTATCTGTACACAACCCAAGGTTCCATTGTAACTTTGAGCTAAAGATTGGTAGATAACTTGACCGAACGGGCTAATCCATTCCAGTGAATCCTTCTTGCTCGGAGTTTAGCTGTCAATCATCTTTCTGCAGAGAACCAAGTCAATGTGGTTGTTGTAAGCAAGCCACTAGGAGGACAGAAAATCTGCCTTATACTCCTCTATCTTCTACTTCATCTAACATTGTGCTTTGAATACACAAAGTTTGTGTGCAATTTAAAATTTCTGGAGTTTTTATTTATTTAATTATTTTGACTGGTTCTTATGTTTCATTTCTACTGTACTCTACAGTGTGATCCTTTCTCTAACACTGGTGGAAACTTCCACAACTAGGCACATGTACCCTCAGAATGCTTAAAGAAAGCAGTTCTGAAAGGCTGGCTGACCATCTGGCAGGAATTCCTGCACCAGCTGCTAAGTCAGTTGAGATCTCTTCCCACTGGTAACTTTATCAAGAAAGTAGGATACAAGGCTGTATGTAAGACATATTATTAGGTGCGAAAACAAGGTATAGAAAACACCTGGAAGGAAATATTCCAAAATGTGAGCAGTAGTTTCTCCTGGAGAGTGTGATGATATAAAGTACTTTCCATTGACCTGGGCAAGAGATATTTTAGAGGGGTCCACATACCACAATCACACACAAATAAATGTATTAAAGAACATGTGGGTGCCTTTATCACTCGGGGTATGGCATTCAAAGCTACCCCAGTATAATCTGTGGCACTTAACATCTACTCTCATGACCACACTGTTCAGGCCCCAGGGAAATGCACCTCTGAATCTCCTGCCCTGTATCCTCAAAAATAAATAAATAAATAAACCAAAAAAAAAAAAAAAATAAAGGCGCCCCACCTTGAAAGTTGAGGAGGACTGTGGATTGTGATGACACTCTTCTGGAATGCTTGGAAGGTGCACGAGGAAGAGTGCTGGTTAAAAGAAAAACCAAACTGGTCAAATACCTCCCTTAAGATAACACAAATCCACTATAGTATTTTATAACAAAGTCTCCTTTCTCAAATAAGGCCAGGATTCCTTTTTCGGCTTCTCTTGTTCTAATTCCTAGTTTCCCTGCTACCTAATTAGCACACAATGCAGAAAAGTTGCAAATGGTGGCTTAGGAACATTTTACAACATTAACAGTTCACATTACTCTTAAGTTAGCATGCACGCATCCTAGGTGCATCATGTACCAATTCTTTCTATTAGTAACTGGGTAGACATAGAATGTTTACAATATGAATCATTTTATCTTATAAAAGTGAGATTTCATTAAAATGTTAATATTTAAAATAAAACTTGGGGCACATATTAATTATAATTTGAGTTTCACCTTTTAAAGTCAACAGATTGCTTTTAATATTTCAAAAAACATTCAGAAGCATACAATAACTTTTATTTTCTGTTTACTTTGTAGTTCTCGTGAAAATGTTTAAATTCTGTACACTTTCAATACAATTACAATTTTTAAACCCTTCAGACCATTACTATGAGTTGAAAGCATATTATGTAAATATTCTGATTATAACAACAGAATTAGTGAGTTTGCTAAAATAAAGGCAAGAAAAATTAATTTGATGGAACAACTATACAAAAATCTATAAGTTATGTAAATATTTTATTACTCATTTGACTATTACCACCCATAGGCAGAAGAGCCAGTGGGCAACAGTTAATTTAGCATACTAGTATTTTGCCAGCCCTCAGACACATGAAAACCACAGCTTTACTTATATCCTTTGGTTTTATCTTTATAAGGGTATACTTGTCAGGAGAGGAGGATAAATATATTTTATATGCCAGTTTGTAAGAAAGAACTAAAATCCCATTCAGTGTCAGCTTCAATACCCTACTGGGTCTACTTCTTCATGGAGTGTCCATCTGGTCCCATAAGCCCAACCAATTAAAGGATTAGATTAAAGCCAAGGTAGACTGTTCCTAATTGGAAGTACTCTGACCTCATGGCAGGCCAGGAAGAAGGCAGCCCAGAGCGAGTGACTGACTCACCAGCAAACAGTGGTTTAACCAAAACAGACACTACCTATTAGCTCCAGGTCAGAATTAAATGTAGGAGCTAGTTCCACAGAGGGTGAGGAGGGCCAATCATGTCCCCAGACTGACATGGTATAAGAGAGTAGCAGAGAGATGCAGGCATGGGGGAAATTGAGCCCCACAAATAATGTCTCTGGTGGTGAGTCTTCCTCAGCCCCAATACTCAGATGAGTTTAAAATAAAAAGTTCTTAAACTTCAACTTGATAGATAACTGAGAGCACCAGTTGTCTTAAGAGCAGGGATTCTTTGGAAATGATAAGGTGGTAACACTTGCAAATTTGCATCATACTGTGACCTCCAGCCACCAAGGCTTCTAGGACCAGCGGGGACAAAGTGTCCAGCCATCCCTCAAACACCAGGCGTCTGCTGTCTGAGTGCTCCCTGGACTGTATGATGACAGAGGCCTGGTAGCCCAGGTCTGGGATATGTCTCTGGGGGACATCCCATCATAGTGCTCAAAGAGCAGCCATGGCCGTGGCCGTTGTGTAGCTCCTGTGGGGAAGGCTACAAAGCAGATAGGACCTTCTATGCTGGGCTCAAAGCTTAGCTGAGTAAATCTCTGCAGCCGCCAAGGCTGGGCCCAGGGACTTGTATCTTTTTCTGGGATCTTGCTGCTGGGAAGTATCTCCTCTGAAAGAAATTATAAATTTTCTGGACTCTTCAGGGTTCCAGATTTCTTCCAAGGGGGTCAGTGCAACCTCAGTGGATTCTCACATAAAACACTCAGAATTTGGTTTGGAAAGTTGGTATTTATTAAAGAAGGACAAGATTGCTGGATGCTGGGCTACTGAATACACTCCTCCCTCAAGGAGGATGGCACATCTGAGAAAGCCTGCCATATTCTAACCTCACTTTCCATACACGCATACATATATTCACAAAAGTGTCCAGGTTCTGATACCACAACTGTTAAATTATTCATCATTGCCCTTAATCATCAAATACTTATTTAGAGCCAGCTGTGTGCCAGAGAATTAAAATGTAGGAATGTATGAAAGACTGAGACAGGAGGGTCACTTGAAACCAGAAGTTCAAGGCCCACCTGGGCAACATAGCAAGATTCTATGTTTAAAAAGAGAACAGCACAAGAATCTGAGTAATCACAATATTGTTGACCTTTAGAATTTTTTTTTTTGTAAGAAGTTTTATACAAGAAAAATTCTCCTCTGGATGGAATATTGAAATAATTAAGGTGCAATTCAGTCTGAAGGAGGAGGGAGGGCTTAAACCATCTCCATACTCCAACCCATTGAAAACACTAAAATTTAGGGCTCTAAATTTTAATATGGAAATGTGGTCTGGCCTGATTCTCTTCCTTGTGCTACAGCTTTAATCTAATCCTTCTGTAGCAGTGAGCACAGAGCAGTGTTTTTTAAGCTTTTTTAAATCTCACAACACACTTAAATTATGTTGAACAAAGAAAAAGAGTAAAAATAAAAGAATATATTCACTATGCTTTGAATTTCTTTCAAAAATAATTTAATTAATTAATGATCTTTAAAACTTGTACAGCTCACCTAAGATCCTCTCACGGCATACCAGTGTGCCATGGCACACTGTTTGAAAATCGCTGGCATCGAGGGTTATACCTCACACTGCAGAGCCTCACATCAGTGAGTCCAGGGAGTGCACGGAGGGAGAAATGGGGTGTGGAGTAAGGTGTTTGCAAACACTGAAGCAGCTTGTGTAGCTTATGGCTAGGAGGAGTGAGTTATAGGAAATACCTGTAATGGAAGACTTTGGTGAGAAGGGCATGGAGAGAGATTTGGTTCTAAGAAGCATGGGAGCTCGTGAGATGAGAGCATTGGTGAATTGGCAGTCTCTACACCTGTGGTGGTGAGAGGCAGGAGCTCAGCCTTATATTAGTCTGGAGGAGCAGGCAGTCGGGAGCATGCACGTTCTATCACGGACATGCTGACTCTGTCTCCTTTCCTGCCTGCAGAACGCCAGCAGGGCATCTCTCTGCTGAAGATTACCAAGCTCTGCTGAAGACTAAGATCTATCTGTTCTAAGAAGACTGCTTTACTCTCTCTAAGACTCTCTCTCTCCAGCTAAAGTAGCTAGCCCTCAAGCACCTAAGAGAAACTGTTCCTGAGCAAGGTAGCTTAGCAGTCCACGTTGGGAACCTGCCTAAGCCGGGTCTGAGACCTGGCCACTCCCAGGCCCCGACAAGTGGTGCTAGAATTGGGATAGTGAACGCCACTGACAAATGGTGCTGTGAGCAGGATTCAGTGAATGCGGACCGAGAAGGAAATAAACTCTAGCAAATAAGAAAAAGAGAAGAGAAATAGAAATACTTAGAGGGAAAAGAAATACGTAAGAAAGACAGCCAGCAGCAGGCCTTTCTCATTTGCTTTTTTCCTCTTCTTTCCTACATTTTCTCTTTCCAAATTATAACTACTACTGTGGGAAAAAAGCAGGTAAAAGCCTTTAGCCTCTTCTGTGAATCGGCTTGAGAAAAAGCCTTTAGACAGGAGGGAAAGAGAAAAGATAGAACTAGGAGATAAGAACCTTTAGTAAACAAGCCTTTAGCTTCAGGGGTGAGAAAAGCCTTTGGTAAAACAGCAAAGAGAAAAGGTTGGGACTAGGTTGCAAGAGTTTACTAAGTTAGGGAAGAGAACTTCTAACTGTCTTCCCATATACCTTTGCCCAATGCCAGCAGGAAGTAGCTTTTGAGAGACTGATGCTCCGAATCCCTTTTTGGCAGTTAAGAGTTCTGTTTAAAAAGAAGAATTGAGGTAGATTGAGGTTGGTGAAGAAATAGAGGAAGTAAAGTTTTGTAAAACAACTAAGACACCTGAGTAAAAAGAAACAGCTAAAGAGCTCCTGTCTCTTTAAGGCAGCCAAAGGGTCTAAGACTTGAAAAGGAAAGATTGTAAAAAGTAAAAGGCAGAAAGAAAAAAAAAAAGCCAGTAGAGAAAAGTCATGGGAAATGAGATACAGCAGTTGAAATACAGTTGAGACCTCAGATGAATCTTATAGTAGAAGCAGGTAAATGCTATATTGACATGACAACTCAAATTGGGCAGCTGGAAGATCAGAGAGTAAATCCCCCAGTTAACATCAAATGCCATAAATGTGGGAAGCTAGGCCATAAGAGAAAAGTTTTTAAAAGGAAAAGAACGCTGAATGCTAAAGAAAAGGAACAAAGAGCATGTAAATCTCCAGTTGTGTGTATGTCCCAAGTGTAAAAAAGGCTTTCATTGGGCAAACGAATGCCGTTATCAATTTGACAAAGATGAAACACCTTGTAGGGAAATTATCAGTTGGGCCAGAATCAGGACCTACTGGTAAATGAACGAAGGTTTCTTTATTTTCCACTTCAAACTATTCTCAGAAAAACAGTATGATTCAATTTTATGCCATGGGAGCACTCTGCCAATTTGGTTAGACCTATGGTACCTCAGTGTAAGACTGGGGAAATTAAACCAGACCAATGGATGACAATGGAGAATGGTTAAATTAAATATGTTTGTGGAATATTAGGTTATCCTGCGTGGTGAAGGGGTAACCAACCTCTCAAGTGTCTGTGCACTGTAACCAGGTCCAGCTAAGGAGACTGGACCAAAGGGGAAGTGTCACTCGGAAGCAAGTGAAGCCTTTGGACAGTTATGAAAGGGGAGAACAAAGGGAGGGAAGAGTAAGAGTTAAACCACCTTTGTGCTAGGGAATTCCATTTGAAAAAGGTGTCTGGAATCAACTAGCAAAAATTTCGCTGGAAAAGCAGCTTGAAAGCAGGAAAAACTGTATTTAGGAATTGTGAAGGGTGGTACTTTTTGGACCACGAGTAACAGTCCCACGAGAGGAACTGCCAAGTGTGGAACCATTAATCCACGAGTAACGGTCTTTGTGATCTGTGGAGGGTGGATTTCAGTACCCTCGAGTAGCAAAACCTTCGGAATAGCTAGAGAAAAATCCTTGCTTGCAAAGATTGCAAGGAAAGCGTTATCTTTTGTTCTGTCCCTTAAAAGTAAATATCAAAGGAAAGTTCCTACAGTTAAAGAAGTGGTAAATTCTCTCAGGAAAGATTTCGCAGTTTTCTTCGTTTAAAAAGACCTTTAAGGGAATTAACATGACAATCATCATTTTCCCCTAGCAGCAGCTAATAGTTTACATCTATATTGGGCTTCCTCATTTAAAGAGCCCATACCTGGAATTCTGAACTCTGATAATTACCATCTTTTGCCTAGAAAGAAAAGGGCTAGATAATGAAGAATTGCCCTTACCACATTAAAAGTTACTTTGTTTGTATATAAAAAAGGGGGGAAATGTAGCAGCCCGTATAGCCTATGGCTAGGAGGAGTGAGAGTTATAGGAAATACCTGTAATGGAACACCTTGGTGAACAGGGCATGGGGAGAGATTTAGCTGTAACAAGCACGAGAGAGCTCGTGAGATGAGAGCATTGGTGAATTGGCAGTCTCTACACCTGTGGTGTTGAGAGGCAGGAGCTCAGCCTTATATTAGGCTGGAGGAGCAGGCAGCCAAAAAGCTTGCACATTCTATCATGAACTCGCTTACTGATTCTGTCTCCTCTCCTGCCTGCAGAACACCAGCACGGAGTCTCTGCTGAAGATTACCAAGCTCTGGGGAAAACAAACTAACAGGACAGCTCTCATTCACCCATTTCGGCACTGCCTCTGCCACCTAACCCGGTGCCTGCAACTGCTTTCTTAATTCTACCTCCCCCAATTCCCGGGGGGATCCTGGCAAGCTTTGTAGTAAGGGGGGTGGCTGTGATATAAGACCTCATATGGTGAAAATCCTGTCCTCTTAGTGGGAGTACACCTAATCTTAAATAACACCAAGGGCAGGGCACTTACCCACTGTAAGTTTGTCTCCTGGCATACTTTCCCTAAACTGGTTTTGATGTTTCTATTCATGTGTTCTATCTTCCCCGAGCTTTGTGGGCGATAGGCTGTGTGGAGTTTCCAGGTGATGCCAAAGATGTTGGCCGTCTTCTGGACCAATTTGGAGATGAATGCTGGCCCGTTGTCTGACCCAATCCTCAGCCAGACCCTGAACTGTGATATAATGTCTCTTAAGAGTGCCCAGGTGACTTCTTGTGCCTTCTTGATGAGGGTAGGATATGCTTCTACCTATCCGGAGTAGGTGCACATCATCAGCAGCAAGTACTTGTTCCCTCTACATCTGGGCATTTCAGGGAAGTCTACCTGAAAGTCCTCTAAGGGCGTTGCTCCATATGATTTGATTCCTGGGGGTATCGTTGGGTCTTGGCAGGCGTTGAACTGGCTGCAAGTGACACATCGCTGACTGACAGCTTTTTAACCAGGGCTTGCGCCGTCCCATAACTGCTTCCATCAACATACAAGTCCAAGTCTGCATCTGTCCAAGGCTGGTCATGCAAGTCAGGTCATGCAAGTCTGGTCTGCGAGAGTACACATTATCTATGAATTCCACACAGTCATGCTCTTCCATCGGCTGGAAGGAGTGTGGCTGGGTCAAAAATGTCCTTTAGTGTTCATTAAAGTGACCACAGAGTGGGGTATTTCTACTCTGAGATCCTGCCCTAGAGTCAGCTTATCAGCTTCTTGCACGAGGAGAGCAGTAGCAGCTAGAGCCCGTAAGCAGGGTGGCCATCCTTTTGCCACTCCATTTAACTGCTTAGAGAGGTAGGCTACAGGCCTTGGCCCAGACCTAACCAGCTGGGTTAACATACCCACAGCCATCTTGGTTAGGTCTGGCAGTCCCAGTGCAAGGGCAGTCATTAGCCCCATCTTTAGCTGGGAGAGGGCACGTTCTTGTTTTCTTTACTATTCTAAGGACTTTCCTTCCTCTCCTTTAGTTGCCTCATACAGAGGTCTAGCCAAGATGGCAAAGTTGGGGATCCAAAGATGACAGAAACCGACTGCGCCTAGGAATTCCCA
>CAUYQV010065842.1:0-13160 GCA_963574575.1 Galagoides demidoff | reverse complement strand
CCACAAAAATGTTACCATGGCAAAACTAGAAGAGTCTACAATGTTACCCAGCATGCTGTTGGCATTGTTGTAAACAAATAAGTTAAGGGCAAGATTCTTACCAAGAGAATTAATGTTTTTTTTTTTTTTTTTTTTTTTGAGACGGAGCCTCAAGCTATCCCCCTGGGTAGAGTGTCATGGCATCACAGCTCATAGCAACCTCCAACTCCTGGGCTCAGGCGAGTCTCCTGCCTCCGCCTCCCAAGTAGCTGGGACCACAGGCGCCTGCCACAACGCCCGGCCATTTTTTGGTTGCAGCCATCATTGTTGTTTGGCGGGCCCGGGTTGGGGATTTGAACCCGCCACCTTAAGTGTACATGGCTGGCGCCTTAGCCGATTGAGCCACAGGTGCCGAGCCATATGGCAGTTCTTAAATATGTATTGTATCCTTTTAGGCTCTGAGAATCGGAAAACCAAGAAGGTTTTGATGTTTTGTGTGGCGCCACCTGAATTAGAAACCAAGATGAACGTAACCAAAGGAGGTCTGGTGTTGTTTTCAGCAAATTCTAATTCATCGTGTATGGAGCTTTCAAAGAAGATTGCCGAGTGAGTTATTATTGTACTATTAAAATCTGTATTAAGTGATATTTTACACTTGGTGGTCTGTGTTAGCTCTGTATATCAAGGGCTAACCTTTTTGTGTACTGTCACACCTCCTTGTATTCATCCATTTATTGAGCACCTCATAAGTGCCAGGGATTGTGTTTGGTGCTACATATGTACAGAATTATTGGAGTACTCATGTAAAGAACACTGAAGTGTATACTGTATAGAAACAGTTTATAGTTCAGTGTAGTTTTAGATGCTAAATACTGAACCTCTGCTATGTATTAGGTCTTGATCTAGATGTTGGGGAGAAGTATGGAGAATCCTCAAGAGACTGCTCCTTATGAAATTTACATTTTAGTATGGGAGCCAGATAGAAGGCAGGTCAGCAAAATAAGATAATTCCAGATGGTACTAAATGCTATGAAGAAAACAGTGTGAGAGTAGTGATGGGGCAATTGTCCTGCTTTAGCTCGGGTGCTTAGGTGCTTTGTAAACTAAGGGAACTGGGCTTAAATTAAGAAACATGAGTGTGGGCTCAGTGCCTGTGGCTCAATTGGCTAAGGCGCCAGCCACGTACACCTAAGGTGGCGGGTTCGAATCCCCATCCGGCCCACCAAACAACAATGATGGCTGCAACCAAAAAAAAAAAAAAAATGGCTGGGTGCTGTGGCAGGTGCCTGTGGTCCTAGCTACTTGGGAGGTGGAGGCAGGAGACTCGCTTAAGCCCAGGAGTTGGAGGTTGCTATGAGCTGTGATGCCGTGGCACTCTACCCAGGGGGATAGCCTGAGGCTCCGTCTCAAAAAAAAAAAAAAAAGAAAAGAAAAAAAAATATGAGTGTGGATTGGCGCCTGTGGCTCAAGTGGCTAAGGCGCCAGCCACATACACATAAGGTGGTGGGTTCGAATCCAGCCCGGGCCTGCCAAACAACAATGATGGCTGCAACCAAAAAAAAAAAAAATAGCCAGGTGTTGTGTTAGGCATCTGTGGTCCCAGCTACTTGGTAGGTGGAGGCAGGAGACTCGGCTTGAGCCCAGGAGTTGGAGGTTGCTGTGAGTTGTGATGCCACGGCACTCTACCAGGGGGACAACTTGAGGCTCCGTCTCAAAAAAAAATGAAACATGAACACTCATTCCACCACGTGAAAGTCTAGGGTAGAGCCTTCCCGCCAGGCTTTAGGGCCCTGCACTGCATGCAGAAGAGGCATTCGTGAGCCTCAGGAGTGTGTGCTGGAGTGCAGAGAGCACGAGGAAGATGGCCGGGGAGGCAGGCCAAGTCCAGCTGTGTGGGCCTTCCTGGGTTGACATGGAGTGGGGGTGAAGGGGACAAATAGTAGACTGACATATACTTTTATACTCACCTTAAATTTTATAGTAAGAGTAACTTTATTTTACTGTTAACAACTTGCACATCTCGTTAAGTAGTAATGATGCTGGATCTGTTCTGTCACTGTTTCAGCCTTCCCCCCTTTCTCTTCTCTAGGCGGCTGGGGGTAGAGATGGGCAAAGTGCAGGTTTACCAGGAACCTAACAGAGGTGAGCTATCTTGGACATGAATAACATTGATCTCTCTGTGAGCTGTGTGTCATACTGGCTGCATCCTGCATCCTTGGCTATTGAAGTGATTTGATTCAGTCATTCAGTTTTGTTAGCAAGGAGTTAGGCAGGAAAGGTAGAAGAGAATGGGGTTTTAGCTCTCACTAATACCACCTAGATACTTAACCCTGGTGCACATCACATCTGGAGGCTTGAATTTCAGTTCTTAGACCACATTCAATAAAAACTTCGTAAATAAAAAGAGCAAATAATCCCATTTATCATTGGGCAAAAGACATGAACAGAACCTTCTCTGAAGAAGACATATGAATGACCAAGAAACACAGGAAAAAATGCTCATCATCCCTAAGTATCAGAGAAATGCAAATCAAAACTACCTTGATGTATCAACCTAATCCCAGTGAAAATGGCCCACATCACAAAATCCCAAAGCTGCAGATGCTGGTATGGTTATGGTGAGAAGGGAGCACTTTTGCACTATTGGTGGATTGTAGACTAATATAGCCTCTTTGGAAAGAAGTATGGCGAATCCTCAAAGAGCTAAAAGTAGACCTTAAATTTGATCCTGCAATCCCATCACTAGTCATCTACCACAAAGAAAAAAATTTTACCGTAAGGACATTTGTACTAGATTATTTATTGCAGCTCAGTTCACAGTTGCCAAGATGTGGAATCAACCCAAGTGCCCATCAATCCCTGAATGGATTAATAAACTGTGGTATATGTATACCATGGAATACTATTGAACTATAAAAAAAGATGGAGACTTTACATCTTTGGATTAACCTGGATGGAGTTGAAGAACATTCTCCTTAGTAAAGTATCTTAAGAATGGAAAAGCAAGTATCCAATGTACTCAATACTAACATGAAACCAGTAGATGAACAAATACGCGCCATGTGACAGAAAAACACAGTTAAATTCAAGTGAAGGGGAGTGGGGAGGGGAGGAAGGCAGGGGATTGGTGAGCTCTCACTTAACAGGCACTATGCAGGGGTATGTGGCCTACCTCCTGGGTTAAGGGCTCAACTACAACTTGGATTTTACTTAACAAATGCAAACAATGTAACCTAATCATTTGTAACTTCATATTAATCTGAAATTTTAAAAGAAAAAGGATAAAAGTACTCCATAAGTATAAGTATGAACCAGCTGTCAGCTGAATGAAAACATTAGCTTGACTATTGATTGAATTGGGACCATAGTTTTAGGTGGTTATTCTTTACCTCCACCTAAGCTGCCATGCGTTAGACTTCGTGAAATCTTATTAGGAACTACTTTCTGCTAATTAATATACTTACATAATCATCCCAAGTTATAGGGCAGCTTCTGTAGCTCAGTGGGTAGGGTGCCGGCCACATATACCAAGGCTAGTGGTTCAAACCCAGTTGGTCAGGCCAGCTAAAACAATGACAACTGCAACAAAAAAATAGCCAGGTGTGGGTGGTGCCTGTGGCTCAAGGAGTAGGGCGCCAGCCCCATATCTGGAGGTGGCGGGTTCAAACCCAGCCCCTGCCAAAAAAAAAAAAAAAAAAATAGCCAGGCATTGTGGCAGGCATCTGTAGTCCTAGCTACTTGGGAGGCTGAGGCAAGAGAATGCTTAAGCCCTAGAGTCTGAGGTTGCTGTGAGATGTGACGCCATGGCACTCTACCAAGGGCAACATACAAGTTGTAAAGAAATTTTATTTAATCTTTGTAATTTCTTTAGAAATGGTGAATGTTTGAAACTATTCTAACAGGAGTGATGGACAGCTTGCATCGGCTTGAGACTCATACACCTTACCCTGGATAAGTTATTTAACCTTTCTACCCTGTAAATAATTAGGGCTGTTTTGAGGATTAAGTGGAAAAATTTGCGTGCTTAACACATTTCTTGGCACATGAGGGGTACATGATAAACACTTGTTCTCATTCCTTCTCTAATATAGGATTTTGTCAAGTATTTAAATACTGTAGAGCTTATCACGGCTTTGATGAAATGGCATGAATTCATTGTTCCTGTGTTCATCTCTGTAGCCTCCTTCCTGTCTCCTACAGCCCCCATGTAGCTTCAGTAGGGGAAAAAGTGTAATTGAAGAAATTAGCGGGCAGAGTTTGGGAAAGACTCTGCCTCTAGTGGAATTGGCTGCTGCTGCTCCCTCCCTTCCCCTCTCTGTTTATCACTATTAAAAGCCTGAATTTTAGACAGATTCTTAGACTGGTGGTTCATATCCATCAGGTTGTTCAACTTCAGCACCTGTCTCGACCCCAGTAGCTTTTCCAGGACTGCTACCTTTACCATGAACCCGTGAATTTTCTCAATTCAAACTCGGCCTTTTCAAAATTTTCACTTTTCTAACAAAGGCATTGTGGAGAGAGTAGATAGATTGGCAAGGCTTTCCTACATCATCTCCGATGCTGTCTGGAGTCAGCTTATTCTTTTTTTTTTTTTTTTTTTTTAGAGACAGAGTCTTTCTTTATTGCCCTGGATAGAGTGCCATTGCATCACAGCTCACAGCAACCTCTAGCTCCTGGGCTTAGGCAATTCTTTTGCCTCAGCCTCCCAAGTAGCTGGGACTACAGGCACCTGCCACAACACCTGGCTATCTTTTTTTTGTTGCAGTTTGGCCAGGGCTGGGTTTGAACCATTACCCTCGGTATGTGGGGCGGTGCCCTACCCACTGAGCCACAGGTGCTGCCAGAGTCAGCTTATTCCTTGAAGTCATTTGCCCTCTCTAGTCGTGATTTCTGTCATCTTCCAGATTTGGCAAGCCTGTTGGTGCTGTGCATAAGAGGTCTTCTGTATCTGATTGTTGTGTTTTTAGTAAAATCAACACAGATCAAACAAAGCAAATTGCCATCCGTAGTGTTGATATCAACCTGAGCTTCACTCACAGTCTGCCATTTTTTAACCATAAATGCATTTTGTCACAGGTAAGATCTGTGCCATGGATGTGAGGCAGTTTTTGCCCTGAACATCTTCAGTAATCAGCTTGAATTTTCTAAATGCAACTTGATCATTTCACAGATCAGCAAGACTCACTTCAGACATTCAACCCTTGAGGCCATCAGATGCAATTTTGCTTCCTTGAGTCCTGGTGACTAGTGTTTTTTCCAGTGTTTCTTAAATTGAACATAATAGGTGCCTTTACCTCATACCAGTCTTCCTTAGGAAACGGATCAGCCACTTCTTGACTCCTTCTATGCTGACTTTCTTAAGGTGCTTGTTCTTGCCAGCTGTCACGGTGGTGCTCAGAGGGCCGCCAAAAGGGACACTCATTTTCTCAATATCATACCACATTCTTTGGTAAACTTGTGTTCTGTTTTCTTCAGCATTTTTAATGAAAATGTTTAAACAGCCAAGAAAGTTGGAAGAATAGTACAATGAACACCCATATGTCTATCTGCTACCTGGGTTCAGCAGTTAACATTTGTGAACATGTATGTGTGGAAGCCATTTGAGAGTGACTTGCTGAAGTTGAGACCCTTAAGCCCTGAATACCTGACTGTGCATCTCCCAAGAATGCTTTCTCCTACTTAAATGTGATATCATTATCACATTTAAAGAAATTGACAGTTTTCTAATCATCTAGTATCTGATCTGTATCCACATTTACCCAGTTGTCCTAAAGGGTCTTTTGTAACCTTTTTTTTTTTTTTAAATAAGACTGGTTTTGCTGGCTTGCCCAAGCTGGAGTGCAGTGGCACGATCATAGCTCATTATAATTTCAAACTCGTAGGCTCAAGCAACCCTCCCACCTCAGCCTCTGTAATAACTAGGACTACAGACACACACCACTATGACTGGCTATTTTTTTTTTTTTTTTTTGAGACGGAGCCTCAAGACATCACAGCTCATAGCAACCTCCAACTCCTGGGCTCAAGTGAGTCTCCTGCCTCCGCCTTCCAAGTAGCTGGGACCACAGGCGCCCACCACAACACCCGGCCATTTTTTGGTTGCAGCCATCATTGTTGTTTGGCGGGCCCGGGTTGGGGATTTGAACCCGCCACCTTAGGTGTACGTGGCTGGTGCCTTAGCTGATTGAGCCGCAGGCGCCGAGCCATGACTGGCTATTTTAAAACTTTGTAGAGACAGGGTCTGGCTATGTTGCCCAGGGTGGTCTTGAATTTGTAGCCTCAAGTGAACTTCCTGTCTTGGCTTCCCAAAGTACTGGGATTACTGGTGTGAGCTACCTCACCTGGCCTGTAGTTACCCCCTACCCTCCAAACCAGGATTCTTAGTTAAGAGTGTTTACTATCTCTCCAGTCTTTTCTAATATTGAACAGTTCCCTCACTTTCTGTTTTTTCTTCCTATGACATTGACTGTTGAATATCTTGTCTTGAAGAATGCCCCATAGTGGATTTATCCAGTTGTTCCCTTGTTGCTGATACCAGATTTTTTGAGGTTAGGGATGTTAGATCATACTTACTTTGTCCTCACAACTTGTAACATTTGGTATTCAAGTTCTCAAGTGATATGAGTCTAATGAACAAGTATGTGATATCCTATAAAGATGCTGTGCTCAGAGAGGTACAGCACTCACTGCCTGCTTGCACAGAAAGAGGGTGGGAAGTGTGGATTTGCTCATTCAGGTCAGAAACATAATTCCTTCTTAATGCTATCATGTAACTCAATATGTTTAAGAAGTATCATTAATGGCTATATGTTTATTATCCACTGTAGCATTTGAAGCCTACTGAGTTTTATAACAGTTCCAGTTTCCATATTTGTAACCTTGGGGAGTAATGCGTATTTTTTGTGTGTTTTGAAATATTTGAACTATATGCCTTCACCACCTCTCTTTTCCTTTTCCTCCCAGAAACAAGAGTACAAATTCAAGAGTCTGTGAGAGGAAAAGATGTTTTTATCATCCAGACAGTTTCAAAGTGAGTAGTTATCCAGTAGAATTGTTGTTTTCTGGGCTTTACTTGGGCATGAGTATTTAGAATAATGGGAGTTGGCTAGATAGGCACAGTTAATGATAGTCTTAAGATTGGTGTGTTTTACTCTGCTAATTTTTCTGATGTAACTGCTGACTTTTATGTATTCTTTCAGTGTTCTTGATGGGTGGAAATAACCAAGAATTGGAGTAGCAGCTCTTAATGAAAATAGAGCCCATTTAGTTTCTTTCTTTCTTTCTTTTTTTTGCAGTTTTTGGCCAGGGCTGGGTTTGAACCCACCACCTCCAGTATATGGGGCCGGTGCCATACTCCTTTGAGCTACAGGCCCTGCCCATTTTTTTTTTTTTTTTAAGAGATAGAGTCTCACTCTATTGCCCTCAGTAGAGTGCTGTGGCATCACAGCTCACCGCAACCTCCAACTCCTGGGCTTAGGCAATTCTCCTGCCTCAGCCTTCCGAGTAGCTGGGACTACAGGCGCCTGCCACAATGCCTGGCTATTTTGTTGTTGTCGCAGTTTGGCTGGGGCCAGGTTCGAACCTGCCACCCTTGGTATGGGGCTGGCGCCCTGCCCAGTGAGCCATAGGTGCCACTCTGGATGAATAGGTATTCCTGTCTGGTGTGACATTGGGTACAAAAGTGTTCTCAGAGTTGTTGAGGTCACAGATGGGTGTAGAAGATTCAGTGCAGCGAGGCTGTTTGTGCTTCTCTGGACGGGAGGGAATCACATGGAGCCCCACTGTCCGTTGTGCACTTGTCCACAGAGGTCCCTCCATGCCTCTGTGTGTGCAGTTCTTCCTGTGGAGCAATTTTCAATAGTGTCTAGAAATCAATTTATATAGTGTGTAATTATTTAACTTAGTCTGAAAATTGCTGCATGCTGTGTGTGTGTGTGTGTGTGTGTGTGTGTGTATGTAGTGTATATATATGTATATCTCAAATGTCAAGGGAATTTAGGTTTGGAACATAGATTTTCACCTAAATTTTGAACATCTCTGTCTTGGTCTTTGGTTAATTGAGATGAAGTCACAAAATCCTGCAAATCCCCTAGGGAAGGGAGGGCAAGGGACCTATCATTGTATCCCATTGCTCTGGAGTGTGGGTCTGCCCTGAAGGAGGGAGGGCATGGTCCTACCCTGGATTCACCTTGTACCCTGATACCTGATATCCTCTGAGTGGGACATGGGGGTACCAGGTGCTTGCTGCCCCTGCTTCAGCCAGGGTGCTAGAGGATGACTCACTTGTGCCTGTACTTCACCCTCACTTTAGCATCGAGGTAGGGAAGATACAAGCACAGAGCTCCTGGGTGTCTGTAGTACTTTTATGTCCTCAGAGACACATGTAGATCCATTGGGTAAATGCCCAGAGGTTGCATAGGTTACTCAAAGGGGTAAGTAGGCATTGAAGGCCCCTATTGGACTTAAAGTTCAGAACTTTAGAAGGGTGACTCCATTCCATTTGTAAGCTATTTTGTATCTCTTCTGTTTTTTGTTCATTTCAACCCTTTCATTCTCTGCCCCTTGCTGTCAGTTTTGTATTCCTTAGGTCAGAAGCACTTAGCACCTCCTTCGTTTTCTCCCCATGCCTCATCTTGCATTGCTGTATGTGTGCTGGGAGGTGGTTAACCTGAGTTCTCAGCCGTATCCAGATTGCAGAAAACCTGGATGTCACGATCTTTATGAAATACCGAAAAATAGTTAGTATTGAAATTTGGTGTTGTCTGATGCAGCTTATGCTTTATTTTAGTATAGACTAGTGATAGGCTTATAACAGTTAAGAAAAGTTTAAGATAATTCTGTCCACTAATTTGAAGTTCGGCAGTAATTCAAATGAGACTTTGATTATGTGAGTTGAGTGGTCAGAGCCTGTGCACATGCTCCTTTGATGGAGTACTTTTCTTTTTTTTTTAAGATTTTTTTTTTTTTTGAGACAGCCTCAAGTTGTCCCCCTGCGTAGTGTGCCGTGGCATCACAACTCACAGCAACCTCCAACTCCTGGGCTCAAGCGAGTCTCCTGCTGCCGCCTCCCAGGTAGCTGGGACCACCGGCATCTGCCACAACGCCTGGCTATTTTTTTTTTTTTTTTTTTTTTGGTTGCAGCCGTCATTGTTGTTTGGTGGGCCTGGGCTGGATTCGAACCCGCCACCTTAGATGTATGTGGCTGGCACCTTAGCCACTTGAGCCACAGGCTCCGAGCCAATGGAGTACTTTTCTTGGTGAAAAAGAAAATAGGGTCGGGCCAGGTGTGGTGGCTCTAGCCTGTAATCCTAGCACTCTAGGAGGCCGAGAGAGGATTGATTGAGCTCAGGAGTTTGAGACCAGCCTGAGTAAGAGCGAGACCCTGTCTCTACTCAATAAAAAATAGAGAAATTAGCCTGGCGTCATATACATACATGCCTGTGGGCCCAGCTACTTGGGAGCCCAGGAGTTCAAGGTTGTGGTGATCTACGATGATATCATCACTGTACTTTAGCTTGGGCAACAGAGCAAGATTCTATTGCAAAAAAATAAAAAGTAAAAACTAAGGTCATTAGCTCAGAGTGATTATGAGAGGAGCTGAAAGAGGCCTGGAAAGAGAGGAACTGGTCTCCTTGTTGTGCCGTATGTCTCTGGGGGCATGAGAAGCAAACTGCTGACGCTTGTTGGGAGGGGGCATTAGTGTCTTAGATCCGTTGATGGGATTTGCTGGGTCTTGGTTACAGGGATGTGAACACCACCATCATGGAGCTCCTGATCATGGTGTATGCGTGTAAGACTTCCTGTGCCAAGAGCATCATCGGTGTGATCCCCTACTTCCCTTACAGCAAGCAGTGCAAGATGAGGAAGAGGGGCTCCATCGTCTCCAAGTTGCTGGCCTCCATGATGTGCAAAGCTGGTGAGTAGGAACGGCAGGTGCTTGACAGTTTGGGGCCTGGGAGTTTTATTTTTACCTTATAAATTTCAAGGTATTAACATTTTAAAATCAGAATGCTAAACAGTAAAAATAGTGGTGCAGCTTTTAAATGTGATTAGTTTATTGTAAGAAGACAGTGCTGAGAATTCCCCCACAAGGGGGAACACAAAGGTAGTAAAAATGACTTATTTTTTCTATTTTTTTCTAAATTGTTAGTTAGAGTTGTTTTTTTTTTTTCCTTTTGAGACGGAGCCTCAAGCTATCCCCCTGGGTAGAGTGCCATGGCATCACAGCTCACAGCAACCTCCAACTCCTGGGCTCAAGCGAGTTCCCTGCCTCCGCCTCCCAAGTAGCTGGGACCACAGGCACCCGCCACAACGCCCAGACATTCCTCGGTTGCAGCCATCATTGTTGTCCGGTGGGCCCGGGCTGGGGATTCGAACCCCCCACCCTAGGTGTACGTGGCTGGCACCCTAGCTGATTGAGCCACAGGTGCCGAGCCTAGTTAGAGTTGTTTTGAAAGGGAAAAGTCATTCTGAATTCTATGACTGAATTCTAATACAGTAACTATTATTTTTAGCCTCATCTCTTTCCCAGGACAGATACACATATTTATTTTTTTAATTCTAATTTTAATTTTTTAAAGATACACATATTTATTTTATTTTTTAATTCTGATTTTAACTTTTTTAAGAGACAAGGTCTTGGCTGGGCAAGGTGACTCATGTGTGTAATCCTAGCACTCTGGGAAGCCAAGGCATATGGATTGCTCGAGCTTAGGAGTTGGAGGCCAGCCTGAGCAAGAGCAAGACTCTGTCTCTGCTAAAAATAGAAAAACTGATTGGACATTGCGGCCATTGCCTGTTGTCCCAGGTACTTGGGAGGCTGAGGCAGGAGGATCCCTTGAACCCAGGAGTTTGAGTTTGCTGTGAGCTAGGTTGACACCTAGGCAACAGAGTGAGACTGGGTCTCAAAAAAAAAAAGAAAGACAGACAGACAAGGTCTTACTGTGTTACCCAGGTTGGCCTTGAACTCCTGGGCGCTGGAGCTGTCCTCCTGCCCCAGCCTCTGGAGTAGTGGGGACTTGTAGGTATATGTTACCACACCTAACTCAGAGAGGTATATTTTATAAATCGTAGGTACTAAGTGTTACTTTGTGTTAGAAATTTTCATGTAACATCTTAAGTATTTTCCCCTTGTTTCTAAATAATTTCCATAGTTGCCATCGTGTGTGTATTATTTGTGTATGTGTGTCCTTCTATGTGTTTATTTGATTAAGAAGGTATATGTCACAGATCACATAACACAGATCCTTACTGTAGAATAAATTTTCTAAGGTAACCTTCCAGTAAAGGGAAAAACAAAACAAACTTTCAAACCCAAGCTCTCATGACCTCAGCAATCTCCCCCTTTGAAAACACTGTGCAGGCAGCTGGTAAGGGGGACAGGCTGGCTTGCTGAATCTTCTGGAAAGGTTTCACCCACTCTTCTAGCTTTGTTCCTGGACAGGCTACCAGGCTCACTTTCCCAGTCTTTGGGGCGAGTAGTGCTTTTTAAAATTTTTGTTCCCAAGGCTGGCTGGAATGTAGTGGTATGATTATAGCCTCAAATTCCTGGGGTCAAGCAGTCCTCCTGGCTCTGCCTCCTGAGGGCTGCAGTGACACACTACCATGCTCAGGTAAATCTGACATTCTTTTTGTGGAGATGGGATTTCACCATGTTGCCCAGGCTGGTCTTGAACTCCTGGCCACAAGCATTCCTCCAATGCTTACTCCAATCTTACTCTCAAAGTGCTAGGAGTATAGGTGTGAGCCACCATGTCTAGCTGCATTTTAAATTTCTTCATATTGAATTTTCCCAGTATTTTTCTAGTGATAATTTAAGATATCTTTAAGGATATGATAGGGATAAAGTTTCTTTATTTTCTGTGATTTCCAGGCTGCTGCAGTTTGTCTGGATATCTTAAGATGGGGCTTTGCCATCCCTATTAAGGAAACTTTAAGGAGATGTAGTCTGCTTTATTAGAATTTTTAGAGAGATTTCTGTATTGCTATTATCTTTGCTATATTAAGTTGATGTGAAAATCATGCAGCTCATAGTACTAAAAAATTTAAAAAATAAAGGTGCTGAGGTTTTTTAATGGGAGAACAATTTTCTAATAGCATTTTAAATTTCATACAGTGCAACTTACTTTTAAACTATTTATATGCTTCTGTCTGCTTTATTTTCAAAGGTCTAACTCATCTTATTACTATGGATTTACACCAGAAGGAAATTCAGGGCTTCTTCAATATTCCTGTTGATAATTTAAGAGCATCTCCTTTCTTATTACAGTATATTCAAGAAGAGGTGAGCTAGCTCAAACTTTTTAAACATTCTCATTGAGGTTAAAAGGTACATTTCCATTTCCTTGAGCTGACCTTAAAGGATTAAAACTTGATATAATCTTTTGTTCAAGGCACTATTAAACTTTATAAATGTAATTCAGTATATTTTAGAATTCTTGATCTGGGATTTATTTTGTTGCCAAGCTTTTAAAATTACTTTTTCTTGAGATCTCAAGATTGTAATCCTGATTGTAATGGGTAACTCACTCTTACTATTGCTCCATGCTTGGTCCTGGTCCTTTCTTGTCTGTCCAGCCTCTCTCTGTCCATCCATCTTTAGGTGGTCAGCACCCGTGATCCTACTGCCCCCAAGAAAACTAGAGTCATCATCCCAGCTTACATAGCCCATGTGCTCCTTCTCTGTCTCCCCACCCCGTCTCCTTGAAGGGACTGTCATCCTGAAGGGTTTTGGATTTGTCGAGTGCTTTTTCTGTTCACTTGAGATAGTCGTGTGGGATTTTTCCTTCATAATGTGGTGCATTACATTGATTGGTTTTTCTCATCCTGGGATAAATCAGACTTATATAATTTTAATGTGGTCACATTTATTCTTTGATATAAAAGTTAGCACTTTTGTGACTTAATACTTAAGGAGCCTTCTTAAATTTTAATTAATATGACACTTAGCTATTTTGCTTTTAAGAACTGTTTTTCTTGTATGAATTATTTTTTCTTACATTTCCAGAGAACAACTTTTTATAGTACTATATATATATATATTTTTTTTTTGAGACGGAGCCTCAAGCTATCCCCCTGGGTAGAGTGCCGTGGCATCACAGCTCATAGCAACCTCCAACTCCTGGGCTCAAGCGAGTCTCCTGCCTCCGCCTCCCAAGTAGCTGGGACCACAGGCGCCCGCC
>CAUYQV010065837.1:0-15939 GCA_963574575.1 Galagoides demidoff | reverse complement strand
AATCACATTCATTTAAAAAAATACACAAACTGTTTTTGTACTGCCTGTTTAATATAAAAAAAAATTTATTTTTTTTTTTTTTTTTTTTTTTTTTTTTTTTGTTGCTGGGGCTGGGTTTGAAGCCTCCACCTCTGGCATATGGGACTGATGTCCTACCCTTTTGAGCCATAGGCACCACCCATAATATTTTTATTATATTCTTCACTTTGGCAGCCAAGCTTTTGGCTTATGAACTTGAGTTAGCAATTAAATTTCAATTCTATTTGAAACTTAGAAAGTTTCTTCTAGCTTTGTAATAAACACTAATTTTATATGTTTGGGTTTTTTCAGTTGGTTTGGTTTTACTTTGTTCACTCCTTTTATGCTCATATGCCCCATTCTCCCATTTAAGTAGCATTTTAGGCAGTTTAGAACAAGAAACAAAAATGTCAACAGTTTTTGCTTTTGAGTTTCTAGGACCTGGGCTTTGGAACTTCCAAAGTAATAAAGAACTCAGGGAAGGACATGGGCAGTAGAGTGGAATAAGAGGTGTTCCAGTCATACCTCTCCACAACGATTTGGCAGGTATCCACGTACAGAAGTGCCTCTTTGGGAGTTTGTGACTCACATAGGAGACTATATAACCCTCATAGAGTTCAGAACCAAAGAGTGCTGTTTTGAGAATGCAGATGTCCACAGCAGGCTCACTGACCAGCGTCCCAGCTACAAACCCAGAAACAGTCTCATCCCCCGATAACCCCAGCAAGAGCCCCACTGGTCCTGCATCCAGCATTATCTACCAAAGGAATGCAGGAAGAGCCAGGCCTATCCATGCTTCCAGTAATAGGCCTGCTGTTTATGGACCCAACTATAGATCCTGAAGTAGCCCTGTGACCCTTTTCCAGTCCTACTCTACCATCAGTCCAGAATCAATTCTGTTCACAAAGGGATGCAGAAGGAGCCATGCCTGTCCATGTACCCAATAAAAGGCCCATCAGCCATGTACCTATTATAGCTCCTAAAGCTGCTGTCTAACCTGGCACTAGCCCTGGTCTCTGTTCTGCCCACTCCAGGGACCTAGAAATGTCAGTACATGCCCTGGTAGCAGGCTCACTGACTTCAAACCTAGCTGTGGATCTTAAAAATGCTTCTAAGACTCAGACCCAACCTATTCTGCCATGCTCCAAGGGCAGTTCTGCTGACCAAGGGACCTGGGAAGAGTCACACTCACCTGAGCCCTTGCTAGCAGACCTACTGACCTCTGCTCAGACTATAGACCCTGAAACAGCCCTGTGACCTGGCTCCAGCCCCACCCTACCATAGCCCCAGAGACAGTCCTGACCATCCAAACATTTGCTTAGGTATCCAGCTAGAGCCACATACAACCATAACCCTGGTAACCCTATCTCCAAACTGAAGTGCAGACCCAAAACGCCCCATCACCTGGCACCAGCCCTGCTCAACCATGGTACCAGAGGCAATTTTATCCCACTGGGGATTTACCAGGAAACACCTATACTCACACCTCTAGTAAGAGGCTCACCAACCATGGACCCAACTGCAGACCTGGCAACAGCCATATGAACTGGCTCCAACCCCAAGCAACTGTGAGCTTGCAGACATTCCCTTCAAGTGCCAGGAGTAGGCAGGAATGTCACCAAAGGAAACTAATAAATCTTCAGCAACTGGCTTGGCACTTGTACCTCAAGTGGCTGGGGTGCCAGCCACATACAACCGGAGCTGGTGGGTTCTAACCCATCCTGGGCCTGCCAAACAACAATAACCACTACGACCAAAAATAGCCAGGTGTTGCAGCGGGTGCCTGTGGTCCCAGCTACTTGGGAGGCTGACTCAAAAGAATCGCTTAAACCCAGTAGTTGGAGGTTGCTGTGAGCTGTGATGTCACAGCACTCTCCCCAGGGGGACAGCTTGAGGCTCTGTCTCAATAAATAAATAAATAAATAAATCTTCAGCAACTGACCCCCAAAGAAACAGAGATCTACGAATTAGTTTTCTAAAAAAGGAATTCAAAATAATTACCTTAAGAAAGTTCAACAGACTTTAAGGGAACACAAGTTAACAATTCAACAATATCAGAAAGACAATATATGTACAAAATAAGAAGTTCAACAAAGAGAAATCATAGAAAAGAATCAAACAGAAATCTGGAGCTGAGTAATACATGAATGAAATGAAAATGCAATAGAAAGCATAAGCATCATATATAATTTAGCAAAAGAAAGCAGTCTGTGAACTCAAAGACAGGTTAGTTGAAATTATATGGTCAGAGGAGGAAAAGAAATGAAAATAAATGGCCAAAGCCTATAGATTTTATGGGATATAATCAAGAAAACTAACATGTGCATAACTGGAATATCAGAAAGAGAAGAGGAAGAGAAAAGGAGACATATAAACATCCAGGTTCAGGAAGCTTGTAAGTTGCCAAATAGGTTCAACAAAAGAGAATTTTGCCAAGACATATTATCATCAAACTGTCAAAAACTGGACAAAGGGGTTGTGCCTGTTGCTCAGTGAATAGGACGCAGGTTCAAATCTGGCCTTGGCCAAACTGCAACAACAACAAAATCGCCAGGCATTGTGGTGAGTGCCTGTAGTCCCAGCTACTCAGGAGGCTAAGGCAAGAAAATCACCTAAGCCCAAGAGCTGGAGGTTGCTGTGGGCTGTGATGCCATAGCACTCTACCGAGGGTGACACAACACAATGAGACTCTGTTTCTTAAAATACAAAAACAAAAACAAAACAAAACTGGGCAAAGAAAGAAATGTAAAAGTAATAAGAGAAAAGAAAATCAACACATACAAGGGAATACTCATAAGCTGTCAGGAGATTTCTTAACAAAAACATTGCAGACCAGAAGAGAGCCATATGATAAGTGCTAAGAAAAAAAAATGCCAACTAAAAATACTTTATCTGGCAAAGCTGTTCTTAGAAGTGAGAAAGAGACAAAAGACTTTCCCAGAAAAACAAAAGCCAAAAAAGTTCATCACTACTAGATCTGCCTTATAAGAAATAGTAAAGGCAGTTTTTCAAGCTGAAATGAAAAGATAGTAATTAATTAATAATATGAAAACTTATGAAGGTATAAAACTCACTGGCAAAGATAAATGTATAGTCAAATTCAGGAAATGAAAGGATACTAATTAATTGATAACATGAAAACTTATGAAGGGGTAAAACTCACTGGCAAAGATAAATGTATAGTCAAATTCAGAACATTCTAATATTGTAATAGTAATATATAAATTACTTTTAACTAGTGTAGTGGTTAAAAGACAAAAGTATTAAAATATAGCTAAAATACATGCTTGCTTCAGCTATAGATAAATATAGCTAAATAATTTGTTAATAGATATACAATGTTAAAGATATAAATTGTGATATCAAAAATATAAAATTTGGTTGGGAAGTAAAAATACGGAGTTTTCATATGCAAAGTTAGGTTGTTATCAGCTTAAAATAGACTTATAACTATAAGATGTATTATGTAAGCTTCATGGTAACCACAAAGCAAAAGTCTATAGAAGATACACAAAAGACAAAGGAATCAAAGCATACCACCTGATAAATATTTAACGAATCATAAAGGAAGACAGTAAGAAATAAAGAAACAAAGGAACTACAGAAAAGCCAGAAAATAGTTAGCAAAATATCAATGGTAAGTCCTTATATATCAATAATTACTTTGATTATAAATGGATTAAATTCTTTGATCAAAAGACAGTCATAGAGTGGATATAAAAAAAACAAGACCCAACTATATGCTGTCTACAAGAAATTCACTTCAACTTTTAAGAGACATAACTAAAAGAGAAGGGATTAAAAAAAAGATATTCCATGCAAATGAAAACAAAAGTGAGAAGGGATAACTATATTTACATTATAAAAAATGGAGCTAATGTCAAAAACTGCAAAAAAGAGAAGATGTCATTATATAATGACAAAGGTTCAACTCATTAAGGAATATAAAAATATTTGCTATACAAGCACCAAACAACAGAACCGCTAAGTAATAACAAATATTAGTGGATCTGAAGGGAGAAATAGAAAGTAATAGCATAATACAGGGGACTTCAATACCCCACTTTTAGCAAGGAATAGATGATCCAGACAGAAAATCCATAAGGAAACATTAGACTTGAACTAAACTTTAGACCAAATGGACCTAAAAACGTAATGTAGAACATTCAATCTAATAACAGCAAAGTACACATTTTCTCAGGTACACAGAACATTCTCCAGGATAGATCATATGATAAACCACAAAACAAGCATTAACAAAATTTAATAAGATTGAAATTATATCAAGTATCTTTTCTGAACACAATGGTACCAAATTAGAAAACAATAGTAAGAGGAAAACTGGAAAATTCAAAAATTCATGTTGAGTATGCCTTATTCAAAATGCTGGAAACCAGAAATGTTTCAGGTTTTTAGGGTTTTGGAATATTTGCATTATGCTTTCCAAATTTGCATCTGTAATCTAAAATTATGAAGTTTACAATATTCCAGGGATGATTTCCTTTAAACATCATGCTGGCATTCAAAAAGTTTTGAATTTTCAGATTTTTGGATTAAGGATGGTCAACTGTATGTGGAAATTAAACAACATGCTCCTGAACAACCAGTAAGTCAAAAAATAAGTCAAAAAGGAAATTAAAAAATACCTTGAGAAAATGAAAATGGAAACACAGCACACCAAAATTGATAAGGTACAGCAATTCTAAGAGGGAAGTTTTATCATAATAGAGACATACATTAGGAAAAAGGGTAAATCACAAATAAATAACCTAATTTTACATTTAATATGTCAAAAAAAGAAGAATACACTTAGTCCAAAGTTAGCAGAAGATAAATAACAAAGGCCAAAGTAGAAATAAATAAAACAGAGACTAGAAAAACAATAGAAAAGATGCATGAAACAAAGTTGTTTTTTTAATCAATAAACTTATAGCTAGACTAAGAAAAATGAGAAAGTCTCAAATTAATAAGATCAGATATGAAAGAGGAGACATTACAACTGATATCACAGAGATTCAAAGGATTATAAAAGGCTGCTATGAACAAATTTGCCACCCAACTGGATAACCTAGAAGAAATGGATAAATTCCTAGATACGTACAACCTACCAATACTGAATCATGAAAAAAAAAGAAAATCTGAACAAACCAATAAAGAGTAAGGAAATTAAATCAGTTATTAAAAAGTCTCCCATCAAAGAAAAGCTTAGGATCTGATGGCTTCACTGTTGAATTCTACCAAATATTTAAGGAAGAATTAATAATAATCTTACTTCAACTCTTCCAAAATTAGAAAAGCAGTACATATGTTACATTTCCAAATTCATTTTACAAAGCCAGCATTATCTTGACACCAGAGACAGATAAGGACAATTAAAAAAGAAAATTAAAGGCCACAGTGAACACAGATGCAAAAATCCTCAACAAAATACTACCAAACCAAATTTACGTTAAAAGTTCATACATCATGTTCAAGTTGGATTTATTTATGGGCTACAAGGATAATGCAAAATATGAAGACTGCATGTGTGATGTACCATATTAATGGAAGATAAAATCACATGACCATCTCAGTAGATGCAGAAAAAAAATTGATAAAATTCAACATTTTTTCATAATAAAAAATAACTCTCAACAAATTTAATATATATTATGATTTGAATATTTGAATATGAATGATTGTGTCCCCCAAAGGGGGGATTCATGTGCTGAAATCCTAATCCCAAAGGCAATAGTATTAGGAGGTGAGGCCTTTGGGAGACAATTAGGTCATAAAGGCTGAGGTTTCATGAATGAGATCAGTGCCCTCATAAAAGAGACCCCAGACAGATCCTTCGTCCCTTTTACCAGGAGACAGTGAGAAGGTATCTGTGAACTAGAAAGCAAACCCTCCCTCAGACACCAAATCTGCCAGTGTCTTTCCCTCTGGAACTGAAAGAAGTAAATTTTTATTGTTCATAAGCTACCCAGTTTCTGGGATTTTGTTATAACATCCCCCAAACACTAAGACAATATAGAAGGAACGTACTGCAACATAGCAAAGGCCAAATATGGCAAGCCCACAGCTAGCAACATACCTAACCCTGAAAAACTAAAAGCGTTTACCCCAGGATCAGAGCAAGACAAAGATGCCCACACTTACTACTTCCATTTGACATAGGTTGGTGCAAAAGTAACTGTGGTTTTTGCACTGTTGAAACTTGTCATTTGAGACTGGAATACATTCTTAAATAAATGTAGTTACATTATACATCATTTTAATGTGTAATTCTCATGTTATTTTTTCTTTTTTTGCTAATGACTTACTACTTGCTGCTTATTTCATATTTATCTTGGACTATGGAAATAATGTTAGACAAAAAGCAAATTTGGATGATTTTCTCATTCAAGTTCAAAACGGATTGTGAAGCAGCAGAGACAACTCACAAAATCAAAAATGGCATTTGGCCCCAAAACTGGTAACGAACATGCAGTGCAGTGGTGGTTCGAGGAGTTCTGCAAAAGGAGACAAGAGACTTGAAGATGAGGAGCTTAGTGGCGGCCATTGGAAGTTTACACTGACCAGCTGAGAGCAAGCCTGGAAGCTGATCCCTGATGGCTACAGGAGAAGTTGCTAAAGGGCTCAATGTCCAGCTTTCTATAGTGGTTCGGCATTTGAAGCAAATTGGAAAAGTGAAAATGCTCAATAAGTGGGTGCCTCATGAGCTGACCGAAACTCAGAGCAATTGTCATCTTCAAGTGTCCTCTTATTTTACACAACAACAAACGATTTCTCAATCAGATTGTGATGTGCAAAAAAATCTGGATTTCATGCTACAGCCAGCAACGACCAGCTCACTGGGTGGACCAGCGTGAACGCCCACAGCCCTTCCCAAAGTCACACTGACATCAGGTAAAGGTTATAGTCACTATTTAGTGGTCTGATCCACTACAGCTTTCTGAATGCCAGCAAAACCACTACATCTGAGAAGTATACTCAGCAAATTGATGAGAAGCACCAAAACTGGAGTGCCTGCAACTGGCATCAGTCAGCAGAAAGGGCCAAATTCTTCTCCACCACAACACCCAACTGCAGGTCGCACAAGCAATGCTTTAAAAATTGAAGAAATTGGGCTATGAAGGTTTCCAACATCCACCATTGGTGGGGGGGGGCCAAACAGAATCTCACTCTGTCGCCTGTATAGAGTGCCCTGGAGTAATCACAGCTCACAGCAACCTCAAACTCTTGGGCTTGAGCAATCCTCTTGCCTCAGTCTCCCACGTAACTGGGACTTTAGGCCTGCACCACTATGTGTGGCTAGTTTTTCAATTTAGTAAAGACAAGGTCTTGCTCTTGCTCAGGTTGGTTTAGAACTCCTGTGCTCAAGCAATCCACTTGCCTCAGCCTCCCACAGAGCAAAGATTAGGGGTGCGAGCCACTGTGCCAGCCTCATCTGCCATTTTCACCTGACGTCTCACCAACCGACTATCACTTCTGCAAGCATCTCAACAACTTTTTTGTTGGAAAAACACTTCCAAACCAGCAGGATACAGAAAATGCCTTCCAAGAGTTTGTCCAATCCTGAAACACTGATTTTTACACTACAGGAAGAAACAATCCTATTTCTCATTGGCAACAATGTGTTGATTGTAAGAGCTCCTATTTTGATTAATACAAATGTGTTTGACCCGAGTTATAATGATTTAAAATTAATAGTCCAAAACCACAATTACTTTTGCACCAGCCTCAATAGAAGTCTTAGCCAGAGCAAATCAGGCAAGAAAAAAATAGAAGTTAGAAAATCGAAATTAGAAAGAAAAAAGTAAAACTGTCTCTATTTATAGATGACATCCTACAACTTTACTGAATTCATTTATTAGTTCTACCAGAGAAACCTAAAGACATCACCACAAATTTGTCACTGATAAATTCAGTCAAGTTACAGGATACAAAATTAATTTACAAAAATCAGTAGTATTTCCATGTCCTAACAATAAATTATGAAAAAAAGAAATTAAGAAAAAAAAATCTCATTTACAATAAAATCAAAAAGAATACATTTCCTTAGGACATATTTAAGCAAGGATATAAAAAGAATATACACTAAAAACTGTAAAACATAATGAAAGAAAAAAGACATGAATAAATGGAAAGAAATTCTATATTCTTGGATCAGGAGAACTAATATTGAAAAATGTCCATATGACCCATAGCAATCTAGAAATTCAGTGTAATCCCTAACAAAATCCCAATGGCATTTTCACGGAAGTAGAACATAGAATCCTAGAATTCATATGGAACCACAAAAACCCTTGAGGAGCTGAAATCTTGACCAAGAAAACAAACCTGGCAGCATCACGCTTCTGGATTCCAAATTTTGTTATGACACTATAGTATTCATAACAGTGTGGTACTGGCATAAAAACAGACATGCAGACCAATGGTGCAAAATTAAGTGCCCATAAATAAACTCATGCACATATGGTCAGCTACTCTTCAATCAATACGCCAAGAATTCATAATAGAGAATAAATGGTATTGGGAAAACAGGATATCCATGTGCAGAAGAATGAAAGTAGATCCTTATCTTACCCTATACACAAAAATCAACTCACAATAAGAGGCGAAACCATACAACTTCTAGATAAAAACATACATGTAAAGCTCCTGGAATTGGCCTTGGCAATAACTTTTTGAATAGCATGTTAAAACCATAGGCAACAAAAATAAGCAGGTAGAATTAATTGTATCTAAGAACTTTCTGAACAGCAAAGGAACCAAAGATAAAATGAAAAGCTACCGTATAGCACAGGTGAAATGTTGGCAACTGTATATCTGATAAGAGGTTAGTATCCAAAGTATGTAAGGAAATCATATAACTCAATAGCAAAAATAAATAAATAAATAAACAAATAAGCCAATTTTAAAAGTGGGCAAAGGACTGAACAGATATTTTTCCAAAGACATACAAATGGCTCATAGTTATACAAAAAGGTGCTCAACATCACTGATCATCAGAGAAATGTAAATCAACTCAAAACCATAATGGGGCATTATCTCACATCTATTATGATGACTATCATAAAAAGACAAAAGGTGACAAATGCTGGCCAGGGGGTGGAGAAAAGGAAAAAAATGTGTACTGTGAGTGGGAATGTAAATTGGTGTAGCTATCATTGAAAATAGTATGGACATTCCTCAAAAAATTAAAAATAGAACTACCATATGACCCAACAATCCCACTTCTGGGCATGTATCCAAAGGAATAAAATCAGTATCTCCAAGAGCTATCTTCACTCTCAAGTTCATTGCAGCATTACTCACAAAATAGATAAGATATGGAAATAACTGTGTCCATTAAAGGGTGAATAGATAAAGAAAATAGTATATGTCTATTGGATAGATTTAGGATGTATGTATATTCTATATACACATAAGAGATGTGGACCATATATTCGGCTTTTAAAAAGAAAAGCCTGCCATCCATGGATGAACCTAGAGCACATTATGAACATTATGCCAAGTGAAATAAGCCAGACACAGAAAGACAAATGCTAAATGATCTCACTTGCATGTGGAATCCAAAAAAGTCCAACTCACAGGAACGGAGAGTTGATGAGAAGTTACCAGGGGACAGTGGGTGGGGGAAATGGGAAATATGGTCAAAGGGCACCAACGTTCAATTATAAGATGAACAAGTTAAGGAGGGCTAACGTGTGGCATGGTGACTATAGTCAATAATAACCCATTGTGTCCTTGAAATTTACCAGTGTTCTTCACAAAAGGTAACCATGTGAGTGATAGATACATTAATTAGCTTGATTGTGGCGACTGTTTCACATCCTGTTGTACACCTTAAATATATGTAATTTTTATCTGACAATCATGCCTTAATAAAACAGGGGAGAAAATAAGTCAGGGTATGAATACATGCTATTAATAATATCTTTGTGATCTCATATATCAGTTAGAGGCAGTATTTATGGCTCTCCTTGGAAATCGTAGCTAAGAATGATAATGGCTTGGGAAGAACAGAAACACAGGAAATGCAAGCAAAGGGCCTAGACTCTGCATCTCTGGGAGAGTACTGTGCCCTGACATTATTCAAAATCAAAGCCAAGGTTTGAGGTAGGAGAGTAGGAAAAATGGAGAGTGACAGAGGTGGAGTCCGGTTCTCAGATAATACTCAAGAAAACAGGGAGGTTCTGAGCTTCTAGGGCTTGGTAAAGGCCAGTACCCACGGAGTGACACTGGCTGGCTGCAGGGAATGAACAGGCAGAGAGAGCGTACGACAGCTCACAGTCCCTGTGCCCTAACGGGAGGATGAGAGACCAAACATTCCCCTAGACCAAGAGACAGTTCAACAGCAAGCTGCAAGGATTGATAACAGAACCAGACGGAGAATGTCTATCACAGAATATTCCTGGACAAAGTAGTCAAAACGGCTCAACTCAGATGTAGAACGTCAGATCGCCTCACCCTATACAAATAGTGATATACATAACCATATAAGCAATGCTTGAAATTGCCCACAAGCTTAGGGAAAGGGGTGGTGAAACCCTGAATTAACTGAGATAATATTTCAGCTGCTCTGTGAAATAGGTATAATATATGAGGGATATTAATTTCAGTCACAGAAAAATTATACAAGTTATGTCTCTTACACATGGGATTGTGAATTGATACTATTACTGCTACAACTCAGCTTTTTAAATTCATTCATTTACAAACTATGATTACTTTGGGACACGGTTCCCTCCACTCCACTCCTGTTTAACTGCTCAGCTGACTCAATTTGGTCTTATTTTGGGACCATCCCATTGACTTCTAGACTTCTGGTATGCAGATTAGAAGCCTAGATTTGGGGTGTGTGTTTGATCTTAAATCCAATTTTAGACAATCCTCTGGCTTTTGACAACCCAGCCTAGACCCACAGCTTTGAGCAAGGCCATCCTAATCTCCCAAGGCCAGTTGCAGATACAGGAACATTCTGACTCCACCTTGTATGTAGCAAGATGAGATAACATTTCCCAGAATGCTGCCTTAATTGAGTTTCCTCCTGCCATAAAAAAATTTCATCTTGTTGGATATTTTGACCTGTGAAACTAAAGCAGACATTTTAACCTCTGCATGTTTTCCGTTCCTTTGAAATGCAAATAATGGCTATAGCTCCATAATGCTGAAATATGCAAGTAAATTTAATGCTTTCCAGTTAAATAAAAGTCCATTTTCCTTTTTAACACATTTTTAATAGTAAAGCTGATACAAGATAGGTGAACATTTTGCAATACCAGATTATCAGAAAGACTCCAATATTTAAGATTGGAAGTTCTGATTTATTTCTCTTGGAGTTATGGTAGACCAGTGGATGCTTTTTAGATATGGATGATCTTAAAATTTGGTTTCCTTGATCTCTTCATCTTAACACTTTCAATGAAGACCACACCAGGATTTGTAGTCACATAAAACAAATCAAAAAACCTGTCTACAAGTTCATCGATTTCCCCTGTGATCAGTTAATTACCTTCCCAGTAATGATCTCCCATCTTTGGAAAAAGGTTAAGCATCATTTTGTCTTGTACAGGTGTTCTAGGGTTGGCACAAGCCAAGTGGTTTAAACAATAGGAATTTATTTACTCACAGTTCTAGAGGCCAGAAGTTCAAGATCAAGGTGCAACAGGCTTGGTTTCTGCTGAGGCCTCTCTCCTTGGCTTACAGACAGCCACCTGCTTGCTGTGTCCTCACTTGTTCTTTCCTCCACACACAAACACATTTTAGTGTTTCTTTGTATCAAGATTTCATCTTCATATAAGGACTCCAGTCAGATTGGATTAGGACTCACCCTAGAAGCCTCATTTTAACTTAATCACCTCTTTAAAGGTCTTATCTCCAAATATAGTCACATTCTGAGGTACTGGGGCTTAGGGCTTCAACATATGAACTTGGGAGGAACACAGTTTAGCCTGTCACACTTGTCTTCTCTAAAATTAGACTAACGACAATAACCAAACAAGAAAAAGAGCAGTAATTTAGGAAGCAGAGACAATAAAGTGTTTTAGGAAGTTGTATGGGATCTTTTGGATTAATGATTTTCTATAGCATGCACAGAAACAGCCTATCATATTATCTGATGGGTCGGTGAAGCTTCCTAAGAACTCTCAGAATCAAAAAATGCTGTCTATCTTAGCAATATCTCTATCATTTAAAATTATGCTTTCTTTGAACACCATATGTTCTAGAATCCATTCTGTGCTTTATAATATAAACTGTCCTTAGATTTGTGTGTGTGTGCACACACACGCCATGTGTAGCTGTTTTTCCATTGTTGCATTCATTTTTTCTCTGGGCTCCAATTTCTAGGAGTGGGAACTACTTTTTCTAAAATATGTGTAACCTTCCCAGGAATGAATAAAGGTTAATTAGTAGAAAATGTACCCTTTCAGATTTTCTGCTTGAACATCAATTCATGACTTCTTCAAGGCCAAATTCTTGTCTCTGACCTTACTCCAATGAAGGTCTGCCCCAGGGAGAGGTTCCATGTAATCAGTGAGGTCATGGCCAGACGGTGGCGTCCACATTCCCCTCTCTACCCTTTAGAACAATGCATTGATGCCACAGGGCACCAGTATAAGCAAACCTTTGTGAGGCAACAGAATCATTTCTGTGTAAAAAGATCCACGGGAGAGTAACATTTTACTTTTTTTTCCTTTCAAAAACTTTTCTCTCAATGTTTCTGATACAAAAACAACTGATTATTTTTTTAATTCTTACTGCCCTACTCTGTATGTCATGCTATTAAATAACTGTAATGCCATCAGGTTACAAATACTGACACTGCACAGAAAAAATCTATATACTCAAGGCATAATTATTTAAAATACAAATAAATAAAAGATATGTCCGGCATCTGACTTCCCACATAGTGCCTGGAAATTTTACTTTATAATTTGCCGAAGCCCGTGAATCTTTGATAAATGACTTGACAAATTTAATTTACTTTTCTCCTTGTTGACCACATGTCAGAAGAGTGGACTATAGGGACCTAGTATTAATATATTTGGGCATTGGCAGGAGTGCTGCAGAGGAATAATACTGTACATATTTAAGGCCAGCATCCAAATATTCTGGAAAGTTGAACCACATAAATATAGAACAGCCTCACACTTAACACCAGTCACTACATAGTTGGGAAACTATGCATCAGTTAAACAAAGAAATTAAACACATAGGGCCTGCTACATTTAAATATTTAAGTGCAATATTTTAAACAAATCACATCACTCTAGCCCAGAGGATTTCCAAGGCAAAAAGTAAATTCTGAGCCTTTTATAAAACACCTTTTTTTTCCCCTTGAGAGTTTGAACTTCACACAATAATGCTTTTCATTTCTGCACTTTCTCCAAATGTTTTTGACTTCTTAGAGGCTACATTGTTTTGTAAGAATAAATTGTAGGTTTTCCAAAGAGGCTCTCCCTCCCACTCATCTGCCCGGAGGGAGTTAGAGCCTCTGCGCACAATTTATTTTCATTCCCCTCACCCAAAAATGATCAAATAAGGATTGTTTCCCCATCAACATGTCCAGGGCAGGAGGTTCTGACAAGTGCAACATCTCTTCTCATTCCTGCTCTGGCAAGTCCGGAGAAAAAGATTATTTAATGCACACCAACCGTGTCAGAATCCGGGCTCCAACAATTACAAAGATGCACAAGGTGAGTATTCAATTATAAGCTGTTGGAAAGCGGATACGTGCAGTGCCTCTGGAATTCTGCCACTAACAACCGAGAAATTTCAACAAATGCTACAGAATCAGAACAATCTCTTTACAGAATCTGCCCCTTCTTGCCCCCAAAATAGACGTTAGTTGGCTACACAATTCTCAGCATCCTGGTTCAAATAAGGATATTGCATATTGCATATTCTTTACTGTTTTGGAGTTGCCATGGAGAGAGGAGAAGAGATATTTTTGTTGATGGAATGTCTCTTACCAGAGCTCCTTGATTTGGCCTTTCTGACTTTCTGACGCAGTTTTCAGATCCACTTTAAAATGCTGCCATCTCTCTCTCTCTCTCTCTCTCTCTCTGTCTCTCAATCTCTCTCTCTCCTTACTTTTTAAAACAATCAACATTCCAGCATCCCAGAAACAGTAGAAGATACATTATTGTGTAATTAGGCAGATGATTAGGATGTTAACAATGGACGATCTGTTGGAATTTAATGAGTTCCTCAACTTTCAGACTCCCCCCTCCCGTTTCCCAGGGTCCTTTCCTCCCCCTCTCCATCCACCTTTCTCTTCCAGTTATTCACTGCTGTCTTCCCACTTCAAAAACAAAATCATTCAGCCAGAGTGTGCTGTGACTTTTTTTTAATTAGTAGCATATAATAACATCCGTCCCCCCACGACACACACACACTGAATATTTTTTTTTTTTTAGAGACAGAGTCTCACTTTATTGCCCTCAGTAGAGTGCTTTGTCGTCATAGCTCACAGCAACCTCCAACTCCTGGGTTTAGACAATTCTCTTGCCTCAGCCTCCCCAGTAGCTGGGACTGCAGGTGCCCGCCACAACGCCCAGCTATTTTTTTGTTGCAGTTTGGCCGGGCCGGGTTCAAACCTGCCACCCTCAGTATATGGGACCAGCGTCCTACCCACTGAGCCACAGGCACCGCCCTACACCAGATATTGTTTATGGGTCACTACAGGCTTGGTTCTGCGTTACCCTGGCTCTGGGAATCAGGTGTTTGGAGAAACTTCCATTTTAAACCAGGACTAAAGCACTATGGCCTGTGGACCAAATCGGGACCACTGCCTGATTTTGTATGACCCACCAGCAAAGAATATGGTTTTTACATTTGCAAAGAGTTGAAACCATTTTTTGAATGAAGACTATTTTGTGGCATGTAAAAGTTACATGAAATTCAAATCTCAGTGTTTATAATGAAGTGTTATTGGAATATCGTCACATTCAGTAGCTGACGTATCGCCTGTGGCTATTTTCTCACTACCATGGCAGAGTTGGGTGGTTGCAACAGAGATCATAGGGCGTAGAAAGCCTAAACTATGTATTATTTGTCCATTTACAGAAAAAGTTTGCCAAATTTTGAGCTAGAGTCTGGCTGGCCACCATGCTGACAGTGAAAGAGAAAATGTCAGATCGTGCACTGCCTTTGAGGGCCTGCAGTGTGTAGCAGCCGCCAGTGACACAGACTTCTGCTCCCCAGGCCAGGGAAGCCACAGAGCTACATGAACTTCAGCAAAGGTGCCCAGAAATGCAGTCCTCCTATGTGCCTGGGAAAAGTGAAGGGAAATTTTAGTGTCCAGCACTAAAGACAATCACAGTTTTTTTTAAAGATTAGGGACTCTTACTTATTCTACTGATGGTGAAAAGAGTCTCTAATTTACAAATCATCTCCTTGTTGTTCCAGAAAAGATAGCAAATTAACAAAGTTGCATCCCTTAAAACCAAATGAGAAAAGTTGAGGAATCCCAGAACTTTACACCAAAATTATGAGAAGCTTTTATTTATTTTTCTTTTTTTTTATTTTTGGGAAGGGAGAGGGAGGGGAGGAGAGAGAGAAGGGGAGAGAGGGTGGAGGGAGGAGAGAGGGGGAGAGAGAGAGAGGGGAGAGGGAGGAAGCAGAGGGGTGAGAGAGGGTGGGGGAGGGAGAGAGACGGTGAGAGAGGGTGGGGGAGGGAGAAGGAGGGATAGAGAGGGAGGGGGTAGGGATAGAAAGGGAGAGAGAGGGGGGAGGGAGGGGGAGAGAGATAGAGGGAGAAGGGAGAGAGAGAGAGACAGACAGAGGGGGAAGGGGGAGGGGGAGGGAGGGGGAGAGGAGGAGAAGGGAGGGGGAGAGAGAAGGGGAGAGAGAGAGAGGGGAGAGGGAGGAGGCCGATAGGGGGAGGTAGAGAGGTCCGGTGAGAGGGGGGGGGGAGGGAGTACGAGG
>CAUYQV010065836.1:0-25084 GCA_963574575.1 Galagoides demidoff | reverse complement strand
TGGGTGGTGGGAGGGTGACCGGAAAGATCACCTATATATCTGTCTAACAAGGGTACAAGTGATCTAGAACTAGAATATAAATGTTTTGATACAATGACTAAGCAAATAACATGAAATTTATGTTAACCAGCTTAATGAAAGTATTTCAAATTGTATATTAAAACAGGACAATGTACCCCATGCTTGCATTAATGTATACTGCTATCAATTAATAAAAAAAAATAAAAAAAAAATAAAGTGACCATCCTTTTCCTTGCTTACTTTTTTTGGTTTAAAGCCTATTGTATCTGCAAATAATATTGCAACACCTGCTTTTTTTCTGCTTTCCATTTGCCTGGAATATAGATGACCACCCCTTCACCCTGAGTCTATATTCATCTTTTAAGGTAAGATGGAATTCTTATATTCAACAGATATCTGACCTGAGATTTTGTATCCAGTCAGCCAACCTGCGCCTCTTTAGAGGACAATTTAAGCCATTCACATTGATTGAAAATATTGATAAGCCTGGTAAAATTTTGGGTATTAAGTTTTTTGAAAGTCCAGTGCACATTTTTAATCCTTTTGCCACTCTGGAAGTTGAAATTTGATCAAAATTTTCTGAGCAAATTTAATTTTGTGGTGGAGGATTGCGCTGGTCATTGTATAGGGTAGGTCTGAGAATTTCCTGGAGAGCTGGTTTAGTTATGGCAAATTTCTTCAACATGTGAATGTCATTAAAGTGTTTAATTTCTCCATCATAGATGAAACAGGATGCTGGGTTGAATTACTTTATTTTAGGAGATTAAAAGTTGATGACCACCCTCTTCTAGCCTGAATGGTCTCAGCAGAGAGATCTGCAGTCATTCTAATATTCTTCTCCTTGTAGGTTATGATTTTCTTATGTCTGGCTGCTTTTAAAATTTTCTCTTTCATATAAACTTAGTGAAGTTAATTATGATGTGCCTTGGGGATGTCTTATTTGGGTTGAGTTGTGTTGGGGTTCTGAAACTGTCTGCTATCTGAATTTCAGAGTCTCTTGGCACATCTGAAAAGTTCTCTTGTATGATTTCATGAAAAAGAGCCTTTGTGTTTTGTGAAGCAACTTTGTTACTGTCAGGGATTCCTATAAGGTGAATATTAGATTTCTTCAAATTATCCCAGAGCTCTCTGGGAGAATGACTTGTTTTTGCTCACCATTTCTCTTCCTCTTTGAGCACTCGGGCATGTTCAAAAGCTTTGTCTTCAAAGTCAGAGATCCTTTCTTCTGCCTGGTCCATTCTGTTAGTGAGAGATTCTACTGTATTTTTCATATCTTTGAGGGCTGCTACCTCTCGCCTCAGTGTGTGAAAATATTTGGTCATTTATCTTTGAAATTGTTGAGTTCCTGAGACAACTTTTGAATAATTTGAAATTCTGATTCCTTCCTTTCCTCCATTCTGTTGATCTTATTTGCTATCCATATTCTGAAGTCAATTTCTGACATCTCAGCCATCTGTTTATGGATGGAGTCTTCAGTTGCATTTGCCACATCCTTCCTTTGGGGGGGGTTGATCTACTCTGGTTATTCATGTTACCGGAGGTTTTCTAATGATTTCATCCCATGCTGAATTACACTGTTTGGCTTTTCCCCCAGAGCTTTGCCAAGAACCCGTACAGTGTTACAGCCTGAGAAACTGGAGGCCTGTTTGGTGTGGTGGGAGTAAGTGTCTGTGTCTTGTTTTTGGCTGGTCTTTGTTCTACCCTAGTAAATCAATTACTCTGGGTTGAAATCTCAGCTGTGGAGAAATATCAGCAATTAAGTCACCCCACCCCCTGCAGGCAACAATTGGGAAAGGAAAATCATGCCTTCCCACAACCATATACCCAGGGTCCCTCTTTGGATAGTTCTTGGGTGATTACCACAGTTCAAGACATCTAAATCAAGTGTCCCAGTGAGCACTGATCTCAGTTCAAGACATCTAAATCAAGTCTCCCAGTGAGCACTGATCTCAAGTGGGGGAGTTCAAAAGGTCTCTGGTAACTAGACAGCAGGGGTCTGCTGGCAGCTCAGGTATGACTCTCTCTGGTGCTCCATGAGGTCATAAGAACCTACCCAGAAAATAAGTTAGTCTGGGAAGGTTGGTGCCTCCTTCCCCACCTTGTAGCTTTGTCACACCCAATCACTGGTAACCCCACAGTGCTGTGACCCAGTTGTCCAATAAGCAAGTGTGGCAGGGCTTTATGTCTGCCAGAGTCAAAGTAGAGTCAATGCCTCCTCCACTCGGTTACCGCTCTTTGTTACCAGCCAACAGAGGGAGCTGAAGCTTGTCTGTTTCAGGCACTCTATGGCAGCTGGAGAATGTTCCACCTGAAGTCAATCTAGACCTTGAATTTGTTTCCTTTGGGTTATGGCTTGCCTCGGTGGGAAAGACGTGCATTTATCTATCTCTTCTCTCAGCTCAGCTCTCCTCTTTCAGCTTTGTTGGGTATCTCTCTCCCTGGACTGGAGTTTTTGTTGAAAACTAGATCCAGTTGTCCCTCATTCCCTGTTACCCCATATTCTTACTGAATGTGAAAATTGGAGTTTGGGAAAATAACCAACCTGAGGATTTAGCAAAGTACAGAACACATTGAAACCAAATGAACAAATAAACAGACAAAAATGCTACCAGACACACAAGCACGCAGATGCACAGTCAATTAGAAACAAGTAAAGAAATAGACAAAAAACCCCAACAAAAACAAACAAACTCTATTGGTCTGATGTATGCACTCTCAGCAACTGGAAGAAGGGAAAGAGAGGAAGAGAAAAGAAAAAAGGAAAAATAGTATTAATAATAAAATAAAGAATAAAAAAAAACACTTAAAAGTAACTCCTACAAGCAAAGGATGAAAAAAGAAAATAAAAAAAAAAGGGAGGGAATCTTTGCTGACAGGTTGCACAAATTCTCCCTAGAACAGTTCCCGTAAAGTGTGGGGTATCTTGAACCAGCTTTATATGCAGGATGACTGCCTGCAGGTGGGATTCAGCTCACCACACCTGGTCGGTAGGAAGCAGTGCTATGAAGACACCATTTTTGGAGTTTCACAATATGTATGCTTTCTGACTGGCCACCCAGCCTCTTCTGTCCTGTTGCAGATGGCACCCCTATCTGCTATATAAATTCAGCACAGGAGTCCATGCTTCACCAGATTTTCCACTCAACTCCTGGTTTCCCCTCGAACTGGAAATTGTAGTGTTCCATGGGGAAGAGGAGGAGCACAAAAGAATTTCTAAGCTTCGTGAAGGAGGGGCTGGTTGCTGCCGATGTCTGCGGATTCAGTGCAGAGCACAAAAGACTCTCAAGCCTCCATGAGGAAGGGACTGGTTGCTGCTGATCGTGTGGATTCAACGTGGAGCACAAAAGGCTTTTCTGTCTCCGTATGGGAGGGGTTGGTTGCCACTGCTGCTCGCTGTTTCAGGGCGGTGCCACAAAGATTTTTCTAAAATTACAATGTGTGTCTGTTTCCTAAGTGGGATCCTTTCCCCTCATTTTTCTGTTTGGCTGCCTAGACCCCTGATGCTCCAAATGGGGTCCAAACGGCTCCCCTTTCTAGTCACCAAATTCTGCTTGGAATTCCACACCTCACCACACTCTCTGCAAAACACCCAAACTCCCCACAAATTGGGAATAGTAGTCCTCTGTGAGGGAAGGGATTGGTTGCTGCCACCTCAGGCCACTGGCCGCTGTGCCTGGCGCAGCTTGAGGTGTGGCACCAAGTTTCCTCTGGCAGATACCACGGTTCTGGGTTACAATTCCACTGCAGCAATCCACCGCTTTGCTGCACAGCCTACGTTGCCTGTCTGTGCCAAGACTCCATGCAGGGAAAGATCCAGCCCCCACACTCTCACCTGAAACTGTGAGGAGAGTTGATCCAGAGATACATCCCCTCCACCATCTTGCTCCACCCTCTTTTTTTAATTATTGAGGAATCATTGAGGGTATAAAGAACCAGGTTACACTGCTTGCATTTGTTAGGTAAAGTCACTCTAATAACTATGTCCTACCTCTAAGAGATTTGTCATACACCAATACCCCCACCCCTTCCTTTCTTTCCCTCTCACTTCTCCCCCATTCCCTCACCCCCCACCATGTACTAGCATCTATTGTCCCCATATCAGAATTTACATTGGATTCTTCTCCATTCTTGTGATGCTTTACTAAACAGAATGTGTTTTAACCTCATCCAAGTTAATACAAAAGATGTAAAGTCACCATCATTTTTAGTGGCTGAATAGTACACATGGTATACATATACCACAGCTTGTTAATTAATTCCTGGCTTGGTGGACATTTATATTGTTTCCACAATTTGGCAATTATAAATTAAGCTGCAATAAACAGTCTAGTGCAAATGTCCTTATGATAAAATAATTTTTTTTCTTCTGGGTTGATGTCCAGTAATGGGATTGCTAGATCAAATGGGAGGTCTAATTTGAGTTCATTGAGGAATTTCCATACTTCCTCCAAAAAGGTTGTATTAGTTTGCAGTCTCGCTAGCAGTGTAAAAGTGTTCCCTTCTCTCCACATCCAGGCCAGCATGAACAGCTTTGAGACTTTGGGTTGTGGTCTATTCTCACTGGGGTTAGGTGATATCTCAAGGTGGTTTTGACTTGCATTTCTCTGATGATTAGGGATGATGAGCATTATTTCATATGTTTGTTAGCCATTCATCTGTCTTCTTTAGAGAAGGTTCTATTCATGTCTTTTGCCCAGTATGTAAGGGCTTGTTGGTTCTTTTTTTGTTGCTTAATTTGAGTTCTCTGTAGATTCTACTTATCAAGCTTTTGCCTGATTCATAATATGGAAACATCTTTTCCCATTCTGATGGTTGTCTATTTGCTTTGGTTGTTGTCTCCTTAGCTATACAGAAGCTTTTAAGTTTAATTAAGTCTCATTTGTGTATTTTTGTTGTTGTTGCAATTGCTGCTGGAGTCTTCTTCATAAAGTCTTTCCCCAGGCTGATACCTTCAACAAGTGTTTTCCCTACATTTTCGTTGAGGATTTTTATTGTTTCATGCCTTAGATTTAGATCTTTTATCCATCTTGAATCAATTTTAGTGAGCTGAGAAAGGTAAAAATCCAGTTTCAGTTTTTTATATGTGGTTATCAAGTTCTCCCAGTACCATTTATTTAATAGGGATTCTTTCCTTCAGTGTATGTTTTTGTTTGGTTTAGCAAAGATCAGATGTCTCTAATAGTTTCATCTCATGGTTTTATATTCAGTTTCTGATGTCTATGTCCCTATTTTGTGCCAGTACCTTGCTGTTTTGATCACTATGGCCTTGTAGTATAGCCTGAAGTCTGGTAGGCTGATGCTCCTGGCCTTGTTTTTATTACTAAGAATAACCTTAGCTATATGGGTGTTTTTCTGTTTCCATGCAAAACAAAGAATGATTTTTTACAAATCTTGAAAGTATGTTGTTGGTATTTTAATGGGAATTGCATTAAATCTGTAGATTGCTTTGGGAAGTGTAGACATTTTGACAATGTTGATTCTTCCCAGCCATGAGCAATTTACCTCTTTAGATGAGGAGCCTAAAAACAGCATATTTAACTTTTAGGGAATGTCAGTTAAAGACAATGTTTTGGAATAGAAACAATGAAGCAGGGCAGCAAAGGATGTATATACATATTTTGGAATAAATTGGCCACTCGGTAAGTGTAGGAGCTGGCAGTACTCTAAGCCAGATGTGTCATTTTCTGTCCCTGCAGTACCCGTCTTTGAGGGAGTTTCATACATCTCTGTTCTAGTGAGCTCAGGAGCAAGCACAAGTTGGACATGAAGTGTGATGTGGCATGAATTGCTATCTAGGTGAAGCTTCAAGATTCAGGGCATGGTTTGCCATGTCTCTCTTCTCTCTGTCTCCATGACAAGTAATATTCTAGATAGAGACTGCTCCATAGTTTGGGTCCTGGGGTGAAGATGATGTAGAGCTGAGTAGTAGCTAACCCATGGTAGACATGCACCTTGACTGAAATCTGTATGTCTTTATCCACTGAGATTATTGAATTGTTTTTTACTGCAGAAAACCTAGCCTGACTTGACTGATGAGTAGTTGTGAAATCATACCATGTGCCAATTATTACTTAACCAAAGGGTTCAAGTATGTGCATTGAGTGTATACTTGTTGAGATTTTGTAGTGTTGGAAGAAGTTCCAATGAGGTTGTTTAATTCCTTTATGGCTTACTTTTGAGATTCTGTAAACATCAGAGTTTATGTACGGTTACCCAATCCATCAAAACAATATGCCATAACGTGAATGAACATCTCTTTTCTACTTTATCTAATTTTTTGCAATACATTTTTTTATAATTTCTTTCTGTTGAATCTTCTACCCTAATATGTTACATTTCCCTTTGTGATATTGATATTATTGTTTAGTCTTTGCCTATGACCTATCACTGACCAAAGGTAAGAGTCACAAGTATGTGCTATATCTCTTCCTATGTTACATGAAAATAATTTCTGGGAAGTGGAAAACATAGTAAATGACAGATCAGCATTCATAGAGGTCTTTTTAGAAACAAGTTATGATTTTGGAATTGTGAATAAAATTGCCTTACTGATAGTACAGTACAGATGTCTGATATGTTTGTTCAGTTAATAAATAAGGATAATGCAGAATAAATCTTACAACCAGATTGTATAAGAGAAAAGAATAGAGAAAGAATAAGTCCTATCAAATTTAAACACTAAAGAAGCAAATATTTATATTACCTCTGTAGTTTATAGTATTGCCAGCCATAGAGCCTGTCTGTTGGTAAATGAAGTCCTATAACTGATAACAGTAATTGAGCATTAACTGTTCAAAATACTGTGAGTAATAAAAAAGAAACTGGAAAGCATGATTTTATTCTTGATAAAACTTGAAATAAAATCACTCACATAGAAGGAATATGATCATCTACAAAAGGCATAAGCACCACCAAATATACATATTTGGAGTTTCTGGAAAAAGGATGAATATCATATTAGAAAATAAATGAAAAATGATCTGAGTTGGCCTCTGTATTGTCACTATATTCAAATTGTAGCTGAAGGACAGCATTACTATAATTAGGGGAAAATCCCAATGGAAATTAGTAGGCTCAGTATAATGTAAATGTTTTTTAATGACTGTAGAGATCTTGTAAGTGACATTCTCATTAATGATGCTAACTGTGTAGACTAACACTTCTTGTCACATTCAACAAGATCAAAGTCCTGCAAGGATTGTTTCATTTAAATTTCAGCCTGTAAGGAATAAGAAGCAATATAATTAAAGACCACACACCTTGATGTAGATAAGTGCCGTTAGCTATTAATACTATACTTATAAATCACTCTAAGAGAAGAACGCTCTTGTACCTGCAGAATTTACACATGTCAGAGCAGTGCTGTCTGATGGAGGTTTTTGTGATGATGGAAATGTCCTCTACCTGTGAGATCCGTCATGGTAGCTACTAACCACATGTGACAGATGAGCAATTTAACTATGGCTTGTACAAGTGAATTTTTAATTTTTTTTTAAGTTAAATTAATTCAAATTTAATTTTAGATAGCTGCATGTGGCTTTAGTCTACCCTTTTACATAGTATAGGTCTAGAGAAACCTCATGTTGTAGGGAGGTGAAATCAGAGGGCTAGCCTGTTGTGTCTCCTGCTTTCTCCTTTGCCCCTAGCAATAGGTGAGATCTGCATTGGTGGGGAGGTGTTATGTCCCTGGAGAAAGTAACAGCTGTGAATTCTTCTCATAGCAGCTGGGATGGGTGGGAAGTATGTAAAAGTATTCTGGGCATGGCAGAAGCTCATGTGTTTTTGGGGATGTGTCTTTAGCAAACAATGGTGCAGGCTGAACCAGGAGCTGAGGACTAGATGTTGATGGCACAGCAGTCATCAGATGGCTGTGTTCATTTAGTCATTCATCCAGAGATAATAAGGTTGTAGGACTTACCCACGCTCTGGGAATAGAGTAACGATTAAATTCACAGATTGGTGAGCAGTAGCCCTGTAAGTGGATGATTACAGGAAAATGAGACTAGGTGCTATCAAAGTGATGTGAACAGAGGGGAGAGACTAGGAGTGAGGAAACTAAGGAAAAGTTTATAGAGAAGTTGAAATTTAAAGTAGGGATTGACAGATGATTAGGGGCTTGTCAGGCAAATTCCCCTAGTTATACAGCAGTCAGGTGCCTCATGACTAATACATTAGCAATCGGTTTTGATTCTAGCAGGATTTAGGAAAACGCTTTCATTAATTTCCTGCAAAGCCTATAGGATCTTATTCCATTCCTATTTCAGAGATCTGTGTTTGACCCTGTGATTTTGTAATGCAGTGTTTTCCTTTATTGGTTTGAATGTACAGAAGATTATTCAGCTTGTATTTGCTCAGAATTAGCATTCAAAAGGCACCCCAAAGGAATATAGGCCATTTCACTTGAGAAATTTATGCTTATGACATACTGGTAGGTGATATTTCAGTTTCCGACCAAATGGAGGTAATCTGAATAACAGACACTTGTTTTCTTATGAATCTGATTCCATGGACTTACCTGAGAGCTAACAGGATTTCAGCGTGAAGGATTTCTCCTGATCATTTGAAGTGGAAGTTTGTCATAGAACAAATAAAAACTGTTACCCATAGATTAAAAAATTCAGTTACGAAGTTGAATATGAAGGAGCTTTTAAAGCGGTCTGCTTTGTGGATTTCCTTTACATTAGTAATCTACCATTCTCAAAGGTGTCTGTTTCCCATTTTCACTAATGGAGTGATTGGATGTGTTCCTTAAGTGGGCAAAGTCAAAGTGAAAGCACATCTATTGAAAGCACTGTTAGAGTTAACGAGGGAGTACATCAAGGCTTGAACTTGGTAACACAACTTTAAAAATAAACAACTTTGTCCATCAGCTGCTGTTCCTTGTACAGTAAATAGATGACTGCAGATGGTGAGGCAACATTACATATTGTCTTTCTTTGTGTTGCAGAAATACTTGAAACGACCTCCTTTTCTTATTTTTTATCATCATCATTATTATCATCATTGTTATAGATTTGTTGTGCAGGCTGGACTTGAACTCTGGGGCTCAGGTTATCCTCTTCTGCAACCTTAGCCTCCCGAGTAGCTGGGACTATCAGCGTGCACTATTTCATCTGGCCCTAGGTGGCTGCCATCTAAGTCTTATTTGTTGGTTCCTCCTTTATCTTTCTAAAATCTGACTTTTGAAGTGCCTAAGGTCTACCAAATCCTTTGCGCTCTTGTCTCTTCTATTTACATTCTATCCCCAGGCAATTTCATTTAGCCCCATAGTTTTTAATATCTTCTAAATGTTGATGATCTAGAAGTAGCATGTTCAGTGATGATGTCCGGATCTCTCTTGTGCCTTAGACTTTTATACCCAACTTCCCCTTTCTCTTTTCTACTTGGCTATCCCACAGTCATTTCAAACTTACCATGTCTGAAAGTAAACCCTTAATTCTTTACCTCTCTATGTGCTCCTTGTCCCCAGTCTTTATCTAGTTAGTGACATACCCTTTATCTAGTTTCTCAGCATAAAAATCTAGGAATTGTACTAGATTCATCTCTTTTCCTCATGTTTCTTATAAGCCTGCCTTGCTCTGTCTTGAAAATAGACCTGGTAATTATTTTGTTAATATTTATTATTAACTCCTTTTCCAATATTTATTTAGAAATTAATTTTAATTGAAAATTAAATAGTATATAATTATTATATACCATACGTTTTTACATGTATACATTGTGAAATGGCTAATTAACATGTTTTACCTCTCCTACTTTTTTTTTTTTTGGTGATGAGAACAATTAAATCTGTTTGCTTAGCCATTTTCAAGTCTGTAAGGTATTGTTATCACTCAGCGTCAACATGAGGTGCAGTAGATCTTTTAAACTTATTCTTTCTGTCTAACTGAAATTTTGTATTCTTTGCCCAGCATCTCCCCAATCACTAAAATCCCCAGCATCTGCTGAATACCGTTCTACTCTTTGCTCCTATGAGTGCAACTTTTTTAGATTCCACATACAAGGTGATAAGGAGATCATGAGGTATCTGTGGGTTCCAGGCAGTGCAGCTGAGCAGACCTGAGAGGAGTCAGCTGGTGACAGCTGAGGTGAGACCAGTACCTCAAGTTCCAGGGAGCAGTGAGTCCAGGGGAGTCCGGAGAGGCACATATGATGTGTCTGGTACAGAGACTCATGATATTTTAAAGATATAATTAAATACTCAGACTTAATTCTTCAATTTTTTTCTTCAATTTTCTTTTCAATGATCTGAAAAGACTCATCTTTTTTAGCAAAACAACATTCTTCTTTTATTTTCTACTTTTTTTTTTTTTTTTGTAATGCAGTCTCACTCCACTGCCTTGGGTAGAGTGCCGTGGCATCATAGCTCACAGAAACTTTGCACTTTTGGGTTCAAGTGATCCTCTTGCCTCAGCCTCTTGAGTACCTGGGACTACAGGCACCTGCCACAGTATCTGGCTAAGTTTTCTATTCTAGCTAAGTTTTCTATTATGGCTAAGTTCTTGCTCAGGCTGGTCTTAAACTCCTGAACTGAAGCGATCCTCCCATCTCCACCTCCTAGAGTGCTGAGTTACAGGCATGAGCCACCACGCCCAGCTGCAAAGACATTATTCTTAGTAGATAAATCCCATGTCGTATTAGTTAGGGTGCTGCTAGGGAACGCACACTGCTTCCATCATATTTATTAGCTAGAATTCATTTTTTGTTCTCAACTAAGTTTCAAGAAAGGCTAAGAAATATGGCTTAGCTGTATCCCTAGGGAGAGGACGAAACAGATTTAGTGACCCAGTTTCTCCACGTAGATGTTTAGTATTGCAGTAATCCTAAAGTACTGTGATGACGTTCTCTTAAAGAGATGTTGGTACCAGTTAGAAGTTAGTATGCAACCTGCCACCAAGATCACTGATAAGGGGATCCAGATATTTGGCTAGATACAGGATAGTTCTGACAACTGATGTGAGTTTAATTCAAAATTTGAAAACAGATGGAGTAATAAAGATAGGAAATTGGTCATCTCAGTGTATTTGCCAGTATTATGTTACAGCTGAGTTGCATATTGATAAAACGTGAGCTGCTAACTTGTTTTTACTATATTCGGATGTTCAGGTCAAGAAGCAATAGCAACATAAGCAGTGGTTAATTAATTTGTTAAAACCGCTGCTCAATTTTATGTGATGCGAGCAACCAGCTATTTAGTAAATTTTATTTTTATTTAATGTAGTACCACATAAAATATTTATTGTTGCATAGCTATGAATAATTAACAATAGATATTTTATAAAGATACAATAGATATTTTTATAAAGATTGCTTGCTATAATATACATATTAGAAAAAATAGAAAATATCAAGATGATATATTAATTTTCTGAAAACAAAGTTTCTTTTATAAAAAGCATAGAAAATTAAATGGGATTTATTTGGTATATGTTCCTCCTTTTCATAAAGTTACCTTACGAGACAAGGATCTACTTTTTCATCACAGGTGCCAAAGACCAAGATGCAGAGATATGTTTAGGTTCCCCTTTGTTAAAAGGTTGCAGTGATATTTCGTAGGTGGCTATTTCTGCCAAGAACTCTAAGGCAGAAGCTTTTCCAACTTTTTGTCATTAAAAATATTAAGACTATACAATGTAGGGAACAGTATAATAATGTCTATTGACCCATCGCCCAATAATTATGAACATCCTGTTATTCTTATTTTATCTGTAGTATATTCCACTTCCTCAATTGTTTATTTTCCTTGAATATTTTAAGGCAAATTCTAGACATAGTATCATTCTTATCAATCTTAGTATATATTTCTAACTGATAAAGACTTTTAAAAAAGCTCTCGTTCCTTCTCTTTCATCTATATTGAGTCCATAGTCCATTAGTTTCTCATAGATCAAAGGCATTTTTTAGATAGTAGATTTGTCTGAATCAAGATCCCAAGAAGGTCCTCACATGGCATTTTGCTGATAATGTTCTTCAGTTTGTTTTAATGCTATAACAATTCTATTCCCTCCCTTATATCTGCATGGCATTTATTTGTGGAAGATACGGGGTCCTTTGTCCCGTAGTATATCCTACATTCAGAATTTATCTAACACCTTTCTTATGGTATTATTAAAATTTAATAAAATTCTTTCTTAGGAATTCATACAAAATAGCAGTTAGATATAGAGTTTTGATCAGGTTCATGATAAAATTTATTTTACTTTATTTTTAATTTTTTTTAAATTGAGACAGAGTATCACTTTGTGGCCCTCAGTAGAGTGCCGTGTGGCATCATAGCTCACAGCAACTGCAAAATCTTGGGCTTAAGTGATTCTCTTGCCTCAGCCTCCCAAGTAGCTGGCACTAGGTGCCTGACACAATGCCTGGCTTTTTTTTTTTTTTGTAGAGATGGAGGTCCCACTCTGGCTTACGCTGGTCTTGAACCTCTGAGTTCAGGGTAATCCACCCACCTTGGCTTCCCAGAGTGCTAGGATTACAGGTGTGAGCCACCACGCCCGACCCCATGATAAAATTTTTTAAAGCAAGAATATTAAAGAGGTAGAGTCATGCTCATTCTATTCTGTACTATCAGGGTGTGCTAAACGTTTGTGTATCTATCAGTATTGTTAAAATCAACAGGTCAGATGGCATTAAATGATATTTCTACTAAATGTTCCTCATCACAATTTTATCTAATGATGAATATATAGTGATAATCATTGCCTGATTAAATTATTTACTACTTTTTAAAAATCCTGTCATCTCTCTTGGATTTATTAGTATGATTCTTCTCTAAAGTAGAACTATCCTTTGTCATCTGTGGTCAAGTGTCATATAACCATGTTTGGGTCAGTGTAGAACACTGGTCCTGTAAGAATATAATACCATATTTTTACTGTAGTTTTTATATGTTTAAATGTGTTTAGATTCACAAATACTTACCATTGTGTTACAGTTGCCTACTCTACTTGGTACAGTAACACGCTGTTCAGGTTTGTAGCCCAGGAGGCTGCACCAGAGACCAGGGGTGCAGGGGACTGTCCATCCAGGTCCGTGTGAGTGCACTCCATGGTGCTCACGTGATGAGGAAATTGCCTCAGGATGCGTTTCCCAGAAAGTGTTTCGCTAAATGGTGCATAACTGTATCTGGTTGTTCTGAGGCACAGTCCTTACAGAAAAGGCTGAATAAAATCTCAGTTCTTCCCATTTTTACAATAATTCTCAGAAGGGTGGCTGCTATATCCAACACAGATAACTAATAACGTCTGTGTGTGCATGTGTGCATGTGTGCATGTGTGTGCATATATATGTGTGTGCGTGTGAATGTATGTATATGTGTGTGTGCATGTGTGTGTGTGAATGTGCATGTGTGTCTGACTATGAAAACATGAAGTGGAGACGGTCAATGCATTTCAGTTCACTGTAGTCATTATTCTTTCTGAACTCAAGTTGTCTCACTTTTGCCAAAAATAGGCCTTTCAGTTGTCCTTCTGTCATGATCACAGTTGTCCTTATAGGCACAATAAGATGTCCCACGTTCATCCTGCACATTTCCCACCTAAAGCCTTGAATCAGCCATTTCTCTCAGTCTTGATTTCTTTCAGTGATGATTGGAGTTTGGTGATCATAATTTGTGAATTATTTACCCATTATTTATATTTTTGGTGTGTTTAAGATGTCCTTGTTCTTCTAGTGGACAAAGATAGAAAACAGGTCATTTTTAAGAAAAATATTAAATGAATTATGAATTCATACTGACATTTCTAAATTAAAGGTTGCAGATTTTTATTTTACTTAAAAACATTTATATATGCATCTCTTTTCTCTTATCCTAAAAATTTGTTCTTTGAATAATTTTAACATTTATATGTATTGGATTTTTGACTAGGTAAAAAGTAATAGTGTTGGTTATGCCACTCACTAGAAGACCAATAAATATTGTCTGTGTGTATGTGTGTGTGTGTATTTTGTCTTCAAAGTATATGTCCTTGGAGACAGTCATTAGAGATGTACTGTCAAAATACTGACTTAAAACCCTTTCAGATCTGATGTCAGACTTCATCCAACATAATGATTTTTTATAGACAAAAATAAATGGGTGGAGGGAGGGTGATTGGTGGGATCATGCCCGTGGTTCATCCTATAAGGGTACATGTGAATCTTTCTAAATGTAGAATATAAATGTCTTAACACAATAACTAAGAAAAAGATATGAAGGCTATGTTAACCAGTTGGATGAAAGTATTTCAAATTGCATACAGAAACAGTACACTGTACCCCATGATAGTATTAATGCACACTGCTATGATTTAATAAAAAAAAAACAAAAATGAACAAAAACATTTTTATTATTTTATGTGACCTAAAATAGATGATAAAATCATCAGGTGGTTTCATATTTATGTTTTTAACTGTAGGACAATTACAAATAATCTACCAATCTCTTTCTTGCCCCAAATAAATAAAAACTGGGGATTATGTGGGTGGCAGAAAAATCGAATTGGAGCACTTATTTATGTGCTTACAATGCTATAAAGAAAAACTTTAACTTGCCAATCATTGGTTGATATACATATATTTAGGTTCTTTTTTTTTCCCATTTGTTTTCAATTTTTGGAGGTTGATCTTTTTTTGCCTTTTGGTTTAACTTTTAAATTAATGTAAAACATTTATGTAGTTCCAAAGTCAAAACTATGAAGTCCTGATATTGGAAAAGAATTTTCTTGAATATTTGTTCCCTTATCCATTCTCATCCTTCCTCAACAGGCAACAATTTTTATTAGTCTTTAGTGTATCCCTCCATTATTTCTTCTTCAGAAGATTAGAAAATATGTGTCTTATTTATTTCCACTTCTTGCACAAAAGGGGGCACAAGTTCACTGCCCTTCGCCTTGTTTACTCACCCAATATTGCCACATTGTGCGTTTTTGCAAGTCCATCTTAGTAGTAGATTCCTAGATGGGGTTTTCTAGGTCAAAGGGAAAATCCATACACAATTTTACTGGGTATTTCCAAAGTCCTTTCAATAGAGTTTCATTTTTTGCTTTAGAAGATTTAAAAAGGAAGGGTTTTCTAGTCTCTGACCTATTGAATCAGAACATGAAGACTGAGGCTCCCAGGTTAGTTGGGTGATTACTCAGATTTGGGGAGCCTATCCTGTAGGAAATTTTATTCTACTTATTTATTTTTTTGCACTGCTTTGTTTAATGTTTTTTTAAATTTAATTTTTATTAAATCATAACTGTATTCATTTGTGGGGTACAATATGATGATTTGATATACAATGTAGAATGCTTAAATCAAACTGGTTAGCATAACTATCACCTCACTTATTTTGGGGGGTAAGGCATTTATAACATATTCTTAATTGTTTTGAAATGTACCCTTGCATTGTGCACATTAGGTGAGATCCCGCCAAATACCCTCCCTCCTCTCCCCTTCCTCTTTCTGGACTACACTACTGGAATTTTTTTTTTTTTTTTTGAGACAGAGTCTCACTATGTCACCCTGGTAGAGTGCCGTGGTGTCACAGCTCACAGCAACCTCCAACTCTTGGGCTTAAGCAATTCTCTTGCCTCAGCCTCCCAAGTAGCTGGGACTACAGGTGCCTGCCACAATGCCTGTCTATGTTTTGGTTGTAATTGTTATTGTTGTTTGGCAGGTCTAGGCTGGATTTGAACCCTCCAGCTTCTGTGTATGTGGCTGGCACCCTAACCTCTGAGCTACAGGTGCTGAGCTTATACTATAGGAAATTTTAATGCCAACATTAAATTAAACCAATTTATTGCTCACTTGATATGTATTAGATACATACAGTGTTATGCCCTGGTGAGAGAAGCCCCCAAATGAATGTAATATACCCTTCCCTGAATGATCTCAGAGACAAGACAGTAGAGAAGTATTTCTAAACAACTGATTGTTAATATCAGGAGACTGTTGGTATAATATGGTGCTAAGGGCTCACAGAAGAGTGGATGTGTGTGAGAATTATACCTGGACTAGACTGGAACTGACTGTTCCTAATAAAGCACAAATATGCATTTAACAAATTCTTTACAAAACTAATTCAGTGTTTCCTGAGAAGAAATACATCCTGACTCTGACCCTATCCCATTCGTACTCACTTCTCTGCTTGTTTTGTTTTTTGACTTAGCTTCGAACTTTCAAATTGGAACTGCCATGGACATTTGTGAACCAGAAATCATAACAGCTTTCAGAACCCTGATATAATCATATTTTTAGCCTAAAAATACAAACATAATCATTAGCATTCTGTGATTTGTATAAAATAAATAATGTCATTCATGTAGTTGACAGGAGAGAAGATAAAAGTCAATAAAAAGAATTATTTATTAAAAAGGTCTAATGTTACAAGAACAGTACACAGAACTAGTATCTGACCGTGCCTCCCACAGGGTCTATACCTTATATATAGTATATATACAGATTGTATACAATATATTGAACGGTTTAACATGGGGGCCACAGTACCTTCATTTGGGTGCAGAAAACTTTGCTTTCATGAAATTTCTGAGTATAACGAATGCTATTTTCTTCTCAGTTCAATCGACATTATACAAAAATACAGTCTTTTTAGTGATTTAAGACTGCCTGGTTACTATCCCATCCAGGAAAAAGCTCACTTAGTACTGTAGCTGGAAAATAATGTTCCTTGATAGAGATGCTGTTCTGCTTTCCAAAAGGTAACAAATAATGTCATATTAATACATAAGCACATAAACGTCAAAAACCTGTGGTTTTAAATAAGTTTATGATGTGAAATACATAAAACACCCCGTGTCTCTGATTCCTGTAAGAACACAGCGCCAGACATTCTACGTGTAAATGTCTTGTCAGATGTGTACCATCCATCAGCTAACCGGAAATGTTAGGTAAGTAGAATTTGCCATGTTTGGGCATTCTGTTTTACTGGGCTTTGCTTTATAACAGTGTTATACTTGATTCGTAAAGTCCTTAACTAAGTGTAGCACACAACAGCATGAAAACAGAAGAAAATGGTATGATTCGTTGAACACGTAAAGATTAATTTTCATTTTTAAATATTCTTGTTGCATTGTTGTGTAGATGCAGAATTTATTCTCGCAGTTACACCCTACTTGAGAGAGCTCCAGTTCTGTCCGCTAGTTGGCACCCCTCTTCTTGAGAAGTCCAGTCTCTCCCACTCCAAAGATGTTCCAGAAGGGTTCTTGGCCATTGTTATCACAGGTTAGGTATTTACCGTTTGTAGTACTTACTAGAATAATATGTTGACTGAGACTTTTGAATAACTTCTTATTTGTTTAGGGCTGTCTTAGACATAATTTCTCCCAAGGAGAATGAGTAACTGACATACAGAATTTTACTGTGGCTCTGAAACTAACCTTTTCGGATGTTCTGAGCAGAAACTTCAATCTTGCCTCTTATTCTACAAGGATTAACTTCTAGAGCTAGAAATTTAATCTCAATATTGCTTTACTTTTCTCTTTATTAAAGATGCAAATAGAATTAATAGGTTAGACTATATAAAAGGAAATAAACTACATTTTATTCTCACATTCACATCACCTATGAAAGGTGTTTCTTCGGAGTCTTTTCAGGAATTTGACTTTGCAATAAGTCTGATTTTCAGACATCTTTGTCTGAAAGGGCAAGTTTTTCTTTTGTGAGCTCAAAGCATGGTACACAGCTGATGTATCAAATTCCCATATTTGCTAGAACTTCTGTAGGGTATCATCGAGCAGAAAACTGTTATTTCACTTTCCAACAATTACCTAGGATCACTTAGGCTCAAATTGATTGATCAAAATTGCAAATGGGATCACCTCCCAAGCCACAGAATCAAGCTGAGCCCTTGTACCGATGCCATAATTCATAGCTTAATTAAAAAAATCAATTTATCAAAGAGAGGTCTTTATTTTCCTCATTGAAAATATTTTATAAATGGTATGTGATGCATGGAAAGTTTTTTAAACATCAAAATTTATTTGTTATGCTTGAACCACTTTAATCCACATACTATGATAATTATTTGCACAACAAATTTTCATTGCCCTTAACATTTTTGCCATTAGTAGCAAAGCTTGGTTCTAATTCAACATCTGTTTTGGCAGTGGGAGGGAAAGAGATAAAGTTTCATCCCCTGTTCACTTTATTCTTAAGTTAGCACCTGTGGGAGCCTGTCTGCAGTGTTTAGTGAGCTTATATTTTTGGTGACTTCAAACTATCTTTTATTATTAAAAATAAACATTTGCTTTATTTGCTGCTAGATAACATAGTACTTTATGAAAAACAATAGCACTTCAATTCGTTTGGACGCACTTTCTCCTTACCTTGCACTAATGTAAATGGCTTATTCCCTATCCTAATAACTTGCTCTGGGGGGGGGGAGTGCATATAGAATAGCACATTGACAAATCTTGCTCTTTCACTATGCAATCATACAATATCTTCCAAGAAAACATTTCGTATACTTATCCTCTAATGGGCCAGATAACTGAGGTACTTTTCACATCTCCTGCTGGTTTGGCAATTGGAATAATTAACTGAAGGGGAAATGGAAAACACTGGACTCAGGCTTAAACAAACTTTTCATTCTCAGGTTTGGATTTGTTTTAGAACAGACCTGCCAAAGACCACTTCCTTAAAAAAATGGATGGCACACACTTGGGGGGCTCAGATATAAAATCAAATCCCAACATATTAAAAAAGTAAAGAATACGTTTGACAGAAATTACCTTTGCTTACAAAAATTCATTACATACAATCTGCATATTTTTTTTATTGGACGGCAAACTGTCCTCTCCATTTACAAAGACCAAAGAGAAACCTGATGGATCGGGAGTCCCCCCACCCCAACCTCCGGCCAGAGCGCCGCCTGCAGTCCCAAGTTGGTGAAGCTCAAGCTCCTCTTAGGATGGGGCCTCCACTTACACTACTCTCTATTCACTGCTGTTACCGAGCTAAGCAAAGAGAACGCAAACGAAGTCAGCAGTTTTCACCAGGAGGTGGAAGGAATCGTCAGTGCCAGGAGCAGCGTCACTGATGGGGAAGACGTGGAGAAGGTGTGGAGGGCAGACTGAGCACTTGTGATCTTCCCACCTGCGGAGAAGGAGAAGCACCATGAGGACAACGAGTTGGGTTCTGCTTGGTTTAGGCAAGAGCTGTTTTTAGCGTGGAAGACAAATGACCACCATGTTCGTCCTGTTTCTTTCTCTCTTTATTTAAATTTTTACATAATTTTTGAATTTTAGAGCAGTTTTATATTTGTAGAAAAGTTTCAAAGTATAACATCTATTTCTGTACCCCCCTGACAGTCTCCCCTACTGTTACATTATTGTTATTGCGTGTTATGAAGGACCAAGTCTAAACGTTGTTCAGTGTTTTTAGTATTTCCCTAACATCCATCTTTTGTTCCAGGGTCTCATCCAGGATCCCACGTTACATTGGCCATTATGTCTCCTTACGCCTAATAGTTTCTCAGGCTTGCCTTGTTTCTGATGACCCTGACAATTTTGAGGATTCCAGTCAGGTAGTTAGTAGGATGAACTTTATTTGAGATTGTTTGGTTGTTTTCTCATGATTACACTGGGGTTACATGTTCTGGGAGGGGACGACCCTCTCATCACACCACACTGAGGGTATGTACTGTCTACCCAGCTTATCAGTGTGTGTTGGTCTTGATCACATGGCTAAGGCAGTGCTTGACAGGTTTCTCCACTGTTGGGTCAACATGAGCAGGAAAACTCATGAATTCAAGTAGGGAAGCGGTGGGAAGGGAGGGAAGGGGCTTGGGAAGCTCCCATCTAATGGGTACAGTGCGGGGGTGTACGACAGGCCTTCCAGGTAAAGGATTCAACTACATCTTGAATCCACTAGAAAAGATTCAACTACAACTTGGAGGTTACCTAAGAAATACAAATAATGTAACCCAATTATATGTGCCCTTATATTAATCTGAAATAAAGGTAAATAAATACATTTAGTTATTCTATGCATCCAGCGTTTTTAGAGTCTACAGCAGCGCCTGGCAGTGGCCGGGGCCTTCACTTTCCCTCCCCTCTCGGCTCACTGACTCATCACAGCAGCTTTCAGTCCTGCCGGCTCCATTCCTGGTCAGTGCCCTATTCAAGGGGACCACTTTTAATCTCTTAAACTGACTGGCTTTTTACTGTACCTTTTCCGTGTTTAATACATAAACATTGTGTTGCAATTACCTACAGTATTCAGGATAGTCACATAATGTGGAAGTTCGTAGCCTTAGAGCAATAGTCGGTATCATCAAGCCAGAGGTGTTTAGCCTGCACCATCGGGGGTGTGTGATTACCCACTGTGAGGTTCACGCTGCAACGGAGGGCCGAGGGGTAGCTTTTTAGAATGTATCTCCATCATAAGGAGACACATGACTGCAATTACTTCTGTTACATTTTCTCTTTAATAATAATAAAATAGTATTTTATGTACTTAAATTATATGTTGGTCCTCGATTGATTATCTCAGCTTGAGTGGGCTTAAATTCTAGTTTCTCCAGCAAACTTGGCAAACCCAGCAATCTTTCATCACTCTTGTACTGAGGACAAGTTTTTCTTTTGTGAGCTCGAAGCATGGTATACAGCCGACATATCAGAGCAGTTATGGGATTACACTGACTGATAGGAGACCGAAGGAGTTTTGATAACTCCATAAAGCCACAAACTAAATACGATATTTATTTATTTATCTATTTTAACTTTATTCAACATTTATTTATTTATTTATTTTAACTTTATTCAAATTAATACGAGGGTATAATATTTAAGTTCCATTGTTCTCACTTCCAGGGTAAAGATCCATTTGTAGAAGGGTCCCTCACCCGGGGGTGTGTTGCACACCCTCACCATGTGCAGTTAGGTGAGGTCCCGCCTCCTGCCCTCCCTCCTCTGCCCTGTGTCTTCTTCCCTCCTCCCTCCTGCTTCCCTCCACCCCCAACTGGACTATGATAGTGTTTTATTGTTCTTAGGGACACGTAATTGTTTATACACTAATTTTATATCAGTATGGAGCACATTGAATAAGTATTTTTCCATTCTTGCAATACTTTACTAAGAAGAATGAATAGGACTTTCAGACACTACCTTCAGGAGTGGTACTTGGAGCAGAATGCTTCTGAAACCTCACCACCAGGATATCTAATGAATACTCACTACGCACCCTGCACTGCACAAAGCTGTCATGTACATTATTGGATTTGATCCTCACGACATTCCTGTATGGGAAGTGCTATTATTTACTCCCAGTTGTAGACTAGGAACTGGCACTTAGATTGTAGAATTTGTTTAAAGTAACTGAGCTCGGGAGTAGGGGATTCAAATGCTTTTATGTATTATCTTTCTTAAGAGATGATGATTGACCTCAATTAAAACCTTAATATTAAGAAAATCTGCCAGTTATTGAAGTCTTCTGTCACACTATCCTCTCTACCAAGATTGAGTGTAATGGGATTCTGGGAGTGATTTTTGTTACACAGATAGAGTCTAAATTTATTTTCCAGGTGCTGAAGAGCTAAAGAATCATTTGTTTGGTAAAACCCATACATGCAAAAAAGCAGCAAATCTTCTTTCCTTTGAAAATTGTTATAGCTAACACACTACTACAACTTATTATTCAACATATTGGAGAATGTTACATATATTTCAATGGTACGAAATGAGATTATGGTGACACGTGTAACCACGTGAGCTGTAAGAAAAGCAAGATGATGAAACCTCCCCCGAATGACATGTACACGCTCAATAAATATAAAGTGTGAAAACATCTTTTCTATTTATTTGAGAGTGGCTGTGTCCTTGTTAAATCAACTTACACAACACTTTTAAAAAAGCTTCTCACTTTCAGAATGCTAAGTAGGGTCTATATCTCAAATTCCAAATAGAATCCACAAGGTTAAAAATATTATTTTGGTCGAGTAAGCATGTTTAAAACATATTATTTTGGTACAGTAAAATAAAATAATCACTCAAAAGGCCACAGCACAGCAACATGAGACTAAGCACTGGGCCAGGCATTCACCTGCCCAGACATTGGGTTCTGGGCTATGATAAAAATGAAGGCAGCTGTCGGTCAGGCTCTGGGCGTCTAAGGTAGACGATACCATGAGGTTTCCTTTACTGAAACTCGAGAAATGGGTTACACCAATAAAAGTGTTATTAGTAAAACATAAAAGTTAACAATTTTTTTTTATGGAATAGAAGTTGCAAGTTAATTAAAATATAAATGGGAGGTCTCAAGGTCTTTATAAGTACTTAAAACTTGGGGACTGACCTTATTCAGAATAGAATCCAACTGTGTTAGCCCTGAAAGGAACCTCAGAGAGTCAGAAAACAATAAAATCCCTAATTCAAAAGATCGCTAGAGGATAAAATAAGGTAATATATGGAAAACACCCAGCACAATGCCAGGAATGTGATAGGGGCTGGGTAATTGCTCACTAGATCGCTGTTATGAGAAATTTGACACTTAGGAAGCCAGAGGAGAGTTGTTATCTTTTTCACTTTTCAGAAAAAAATCTTTAATCTTTCAAGGTGCTCTTGAAAATTTAGCACCCTCCTCTGAGCAGTTCAATTGTGAACTAATCAATGCGGAGGTAGTGTTACTGTTCTTGCTCTTGAAACCAGTTTTATAAATGAATCATAAAACGTGTTAAGTGGTTCTGTGCCCACAGTGTAATTTAAATTCTTAGGTCTTTTTACCAGAATTTCTTAAAAAGTCAGATTTCCCCTACCTCAGGTTTTTAACTTTTAATTTAAAAATAATTTTAGATGTACTAAAAAGTTGTAAAAATAGATCAAGGAATTTACCCAAATGCCTTAAATGTTGACATTTTCTCATTTTTGCTTTCTTGTTATTGCTATAAATACGTATACGTACTTGTTCCTGAATCATCTGAAATAAAATCACAGACATGATGCATCTTTGCTCCTAAATGCTTTAATGTACAGTTCCTAACAATAAGACATTTTCTGATATAACCACAGTACACTTTTTAAAAATAGAAGATTATTGTTGCTATTATCAAACATACAGGTATTCAAATTTTATTAATTGTCCTAATAATATCCCTTATCTCGTTGTGTATTTTTGTGTGAGAATTCAGAGTTTATCAAGTCTTATGTCAACAGTTTTCCTCAAAGGTCCAACTATCCTCTTCTTCTCTACACGGCATTTGCTTTCTGTCCCACTTTGTAGAATAAAACATAAAAAAAATCATAAGCAGTGACTCTAGTTTGACTCCAAGTTGATAAATGTGTTGAATAACATCAGGCCACATGCAAAGCTTTCCAGGATATCACTGCAGACATCACATTAGGTTGATAATTCTGTTTGGGAATGATTGCTCAACAAATAAGGTTCATAATTACCTATTAATTAAATGCACATTAAAATTGTATGTAATATTGAAAAAATTGCCTGTTACTTTCTTAATTAGAGATTTGCATATTTCATTAAAGCTTTTCCTTTTTGACTAACTTGACACAATGATTACTTTCTCTCAAACTCATAAAATCTCCCTTCCTTTAATCAGCGTCCCCTGCCTGTGTAATAATGACGGGGGTATTGGGGAAGATGGATGGACATGGGGACAAGCACACCTGCGTCTGGGTCCGGATCCTCGTGCTGCCACTTAGTAGTAGTGTGGTCTCAGCAAGTTACTTAAATGTCTTTTTGGAAAACAGAAAAAAATGTCACCTACCTCATATAATAGTTACTAAAATTAAATAAGATGATATATATAAAGCACTTTTGAGCATACCTGATAGATAGCAAAGGCTCAGTAAAAGTGAGCAACTCTTAATAGTGCAGTAATAATGATATCCAGTGAAATGCATTTAGAAATTAATATTTCTATCAATAGTTATTATATTCAAATAGTAATGATCGATTTAGTTGTGAGAAGATGACCATTGTTCATATGAAGCTCAGAGCAAGAAGCGAAACCCCTCAAAATCTCTGGACCACACAAGCTTCCGTCCCCATTTTGGTGGTGTTCACGCCATGCTGGTATTGTTGGTGATCACCAAATTAAGCCTGTCGTGTCCACATTCAGCACCTACCTGAATAGGACGGGACCCTGATTTGGGAACTCGCTGTTCCATCTCCTCCTTCACTACATGCTCGGACTTCGATAATGTAGACTCCAGCGTCAGGGAGGGGCACGACGGCCTGAGGTTTCTGTGTTTCAATCACTTGACTGCTGCTGTGACCCTCTTGCCTATAAAAAACCTATGAGTAATAACAAAGGTTTGAATGTTTGATACATGGCAATCAATGTAATCAATATGCATTCTGATTCAATAGCACATTCTAAGCCAAGCACAGGCATTTACAGCTTAGATAGACATGTAAGAAAATTGTATGACATGTATGTTCTTTATATTGCTATGGTAGCACACGTAAAGGGGCCCCAGGGAAATGCAGTTTTACCCTTTCTGGGGATTTAGGAAAAGCTTTCCAGAAGAGGTGATGTCTCAACTGAGCATTTAAAGCTAAGGAGAGTTCCCAATTGGAGAAAGGGAGGAGGATTCTAGGAAGAGATAAGAGAAAAAAAATATCAAAGTGATAAGAAACCAGCGTTAGGGCATGGAATAGAGAGAAAAAGCGGCAACAGAGAGACATGAAGCTTGAGAAGCAGGCAGGGAGGAGGAAGAGCAGTTGGAGTCTCTTTTGCCAGGTTACGAGGTGAATGGTATCCTGAGGAAATTTTGGAAGTTCTTGTGTTCAAAGAATTTTAATGAAGTAAAAAGAAAATTTTGTCAAACCTACCAGCAAAAAATCCTTAACAATATAGAAAATGGGCTCGGCGCCTGTGGCTCAATTGGCTAAGGCGCCAGCCACGTATACTTAAGGTGGCGGGTTCCAATCCCCAGCCCGGGCCTGCCAAACAACAATGATGGCTGTAACCAAAAAATGGTCGGGTGTTGTGGCGGGTGCCTGTGGTCCCAGCTACTTGGGAGGCGGAGGCAGGAGACTCGCTTGAGCCCAGGAGTTGGAGGTTGCTGTGAGCTGTGATGCCATGGCACTCTACCCAGGGGGACAGCTTGTGGCTCCGTCT
>CAUYQV010065835.1:0-20957 GCA_963574575.1 Galagoides demidoff | reverse complement strand
TGACTGCAACCAAAAGATGGCCGGGCATTGTGGCAGGCGCCTGTGGTCCCAGCTGCTTGGGAGGCAGAGGCAGGAGACTCGCTTGAGCCCAGGAGTTGGAGGTTGCTATGAGCTGTGATGCCATGGCACTCTACCCAGGGGGGCAGCTTGAGGCTCCGTCTCAAAAAAAAAAAAAGTTTGAGTTTGCTATGAGGTGGGCCAGTGCCATGTCACTCTGGCCTGGGCCAACAGAGTAACACTTGGATTCAAAAAAAATATATAAAAAGGGACGTACCTGTCCCATTCTTTATGAAATCACATTGTATAGAAGAAATCTGGTGACTGGGCGTGGTGGCTCACACCTATAATCCTAGCACACTGGGAGGCTGAGGCAGGTAGATAGCTTGAGCTCATGAGTTTGAGACCAGTCTGAGCAAAAGTGAGACCCCGTCTTTACTAAAAATAGAAAAACTGAGGCAAAAGGATTGCTTCAGCCCAATAATTAGAGGTTGCTGTGAGCTATGATGCCATGGTACTCTAACTAGGGCAATAGCTTGAGACTGTCTCAAAAAAAATAAAATAATTAAACATTTAAAGAAGAAAAAGAAAGAAAAAATCTGTTGCTATTCAGCCATACTAGACATTCTGTGAGTTTCTCCAACCTGTTGGCAATCTGTGTTTGTCTGCATTTTTTAGTTAAAAAGAATTCCTTTTTTTTTTTTATTTTTGAAAGCATTTAATTTTTTCTTTTCCTTGGCAGATGTCTTTGTTAATCACATCTCTGTGTTGCTGTAACAAGCATTCATCTTTTTTCAGTGTACCCATTCTGCCCATTTCAACTATTTCTCTATTCCCTTTGCCACTCCATGTTAAGGGAAACAATAAGCTATCTACATATAGCTCCAGAAAAACACAGACTATTGAACATATGTCCGTCCCATGCTTGTATCTCCTGAGGTAGAAACAGGAAATTTAAAAATATTTTTCTCATTTTATTCTTCTGCCCTGCAGAAAGGTAACAAACTTAATGTAACTATTAATTTGACTCTTTTTGGCTTAGTGCTTGTGGGAGGTATTGCAAACTGAATTGGTTTTCTTTTAAAGTTCGTATATCAGTGCAGAAGCACAGGCCTCAACTGTTGATTTAGTCATCATGCTGATGTTCACAGGTTGGTATAATTGTGAATAAGTATTTAATTGTTAAGTATTTTCTCCAAAATGTAGTAATTGAAATTTTAAAAAATTTTAATATCTTTCAGATATGCTTCCCTGTTATGCCCGAGGCCTGTGGACAAAGCAGTGCATAGAAGCTCCATTCCACAAAGTGGTAGTGGACATATTTGAGAGTTGTGGTCTTGAAAATTTACACTTAAGGAAAGACTGGAAAAGTGTGACTGAGTATGAAGGGCAGAATGCATGTTATGATGGGCATAAAAAATGTAGGAAAACAAATAGTTACAAACATATTACTGACATCAGAGGTCAAAAACATAAAACATCTTGGAGAAAAACTTCATATATGTTAGTTACTTTTACTGAACCATACATTTCTCAAAGTAAATATCAGTGTCAACTTTTGGAGCATAACTTTTATTTGAATAGAAATTTGCAAAGTCTAAATAGTGACCTATCCCATGTTGCAAATTATGAGTTGATGGATCAACTAAAACATAGAATTAGATTAAATGGTCAGTCAAATGTTTCTCAAGATCTTAGATTTAAAAATGTAAATATGTCTAAATTTGATCAATTTGATGGGTCCTTTGTTAAATATTTATTATCCTTCCACCACAATATATTACTTTCTTATCCCCAAACTTATAATATTGATCAGTATGAAAATACCTTTACCACTTCATCATTGCTTACTCAATATCAGGGAATAAATAATTGGGGAAAACATCACTCTTATAATAAAAGTTTGATATTCCTTAGCCAGGATCCTAGTCTAAATAATTTTCAAGATGTTTATATTGAAGACATAGCTAATCAATGCCATAATCTTGAGAGAACCTTTTATCAAGGCTCTAGTCCTAGGAAACATCAGAAACCTCATTTACCATTCAAAAAATTCAAATGTAAAAAATGTAAGAAAACCTTTCTTCAATATTCAAAACTTATTTTCCACCAGAGGATCCATATTCAGTGTAAGTATTACAAATGTATTAAGTATTTAGAACCTTTTACCCAGTCTTCAAAACATACTATGTATGAAGGAATCCATTCTGGAGAAAAGTCATACAAATGCAGTAAATCTAAGAAAGTCTTTAATCAGTCATCAAATCTAAGAAAACGTAACATAAACCATAGTGAGGAGAAACTCTACAGATGTAGAGAATGTGACAAAGACTTCCACTGTAGTTCACATCTTACTCAACATCAGGGGACTCATACTGGTGAGAACCCCTACAAAAGTAAAGAATATGACAAAACCCTTAACCGTAGTTCACATCTTACTCAACATGAGAGCATTTATACTGGAGAGAAGCCCTACAAATGTAAAAAATGTGGCAAAGCCTTTAACACTAGTGCATACCTTACTCATCATGAGGTAATTCATACTGGAGAGAAGCCTTACAAATGTAAAGAATGTGGCAAAACCTTTAACACTAGTACATACCTTACTCGTCATGAGATAATTCATACTGGAGAGAAGCCTTACAAATGTAAAGAATGTGGCAAAGCCTTTAACACTAGTACATACCTTACTCGTCACGAGATAATTCATACTGGAGAGAAGCCTTACAAATGTAAAGAATGTGGCAAAGCATTTAACAGTAATTCATACCTTATTCAGCACCAGCGAATTCATACTGGAGGAAAACTATACACATGTGAAATGTGCAGTAAGCCATTTATTCATCCTTCCAGTCTTATTCGGCATATGAGAATTCATACTGGAGAAAAACCTTACAGATGTAAAGAATGTGGCAAAGCCTTTAACACTACTACATACCTTACTCACCACCAGAGAATACATACAGGAGAAAAGCCTTATAAATGTAAGCATTGTAGCAAAGCATTTCGAACTAGTTCACACCTTACAGAGCACCAGAGAATTCATACTGGAGAAAAACTATATAAATGTGAAATGTGCAATAAGTCATTTACTCATACTTCAAGTCTTATTCGACATATTAGAATTCATAGTGGCGAGAAACCCTACAAATGTCAAGAATGTGGCAAAGCATTTAACCGCAGTTCGCATCTTACTCGACATCAGAACATTCATACTGGAGAGAAGACCTTCAAATGTAAAGAATGTGGCAAAGAATTTAACTGTAGTTCAAATCTTACAAAACATCAGAAAATTCATAGTGGAGTGAAACCCTATAAATGTAACGATTGTGGCAAAGCCTTTAGCACTAGCTCATACCTTACTCTGCACCAGAGAATTCATACTGGAGAGAAACCCTACATTTGTAAGGAATGTGGTAAAGCTTTTAGCCATAGTTCATACCTTACTCTGCACCAGAGAATTCATACTGGAGAGAAACCCTACACATGTAGAGAATGTGGCAAAGCATTTTACCATACTTCACATCTTACTCAACATCAGATAATTCATACTGGAGAGAAGCCCTACAAATGTAAAGAATGTGGCAAAGGATTTAAAACTAGTTCATACCTTACACAGCACCAGAGAATACATACTGGAGAAAAACTGTACAAATGTAACATATGCAGTAAGTCATTTACTCATCCTTCAAGTGTTATTCGGCATATGAGAATTCATACTGGAGAGAAACCCTACAAATGTAAAGAATGTGGCAAAGCATTTAACTATCATTCACATCTCACTCAACATCAGATAATTCATACTGGAGAGAAGCCCTTCAAGTGTAGGGAATGTGGGAAAGCATTTAATTGTAGTTCAAATCTTATAAAACATGAGAGAATTCATATTGGAGTGATACCCAACAAATGTAATGAATGTGGCAAAGCCTTCACCCATAATTCACATCTTACTCAACAAGAAATCATTCAAACTGAAGAGAAGCCCTACAAATGTAAAGGCTGTAGCTAAGCCTTTAACAATAGTTCTTATCTTATTCAACACCAGAGAATTTGTTCATAAAAAGTTTACAAGTGTAAAACTTGTAGTAAACCATTTACTCCTTCAAGTCCTGTGATGTATCTTTTTATACTTAAGAGAAACTGTACAAATGTAAAGAATATGCCACTTTTTACATGTCTCTACATTAGATAATTCATAGTAGAAAGTCTCTGGATGTGAAGAATAAGGAAATATTTGTCTAATATATATGATTTAGAAATTACCAGAAATGGGTGGCACCTATTGGCTCAGTGAGTAGGGCACAGGCCCCATATACTGAGGGTGGCAGGTTTGAATGCGGCCCTGACCAAAATGTAATAAAAATAGCTGGGCGTTGTGGCGCCTGTAGTCCCAGCTACTCGGGAAGCTGAGGCAAGAGAATCACCTAAGCCCAAGAGCTGGAGGTTGCTGTGAGCTGTGATGCCGTGGCACTCTACCCAGGGCAACAAAGTCAGACTCTGTCTCTCTTTAAAAAAAAAAGAAAGAAAAAGAAATTAACAAAAAGATTATAGGGAAAGAAAATTACAGATGAAATAAATGCAAGAAGAGTTTAATTAAAACTCAAGGTTAATTGTATCATGTATTTACAGAAGAAGGGATTAACCCTTTCAAAAATTACCCTAAACCAGATTATTATAGAAAATAACCTAGAGTCACAGCAATTATATGATTTGTTCACATACTTTATTTATTTAATTTAATTTTTTTTTTTTTGGCAGAGTTTTCGTCACCCTCTGTGGCGTGCCATGGAGTCAGCTCTCTGCAACTTTGGGCTCACAGATTGTCTTGCATGAGCCTTCTGAGTAGCTAGGACTACAGGCACCTGCCACACTCTGGCTCAGGCTGGACTTGCAATCCTGAGCTCCAGCCCTTCACCTGCCTAAGCCTCTTTGAATGCTAGGATGAAAGGCATGAGGCACTGCGCCCAGCTGTGTTTACATGCTATAATGGAGCAAGAATATTGGTGTGGGCTTGGTGCCTGTTGCTCAGGTGGCTAAGGTGCCAGCCACATACACCTAAGGTGGCGGTTTCGAATCTAGCCCAGGCCCGCCAAACAGCAATGATGGCTGCAACCAAAAAATAGCCAGGCGTTGTGGCAGGTGCCTGTGGTCCCAGCTACTTGGGAAGTGGAGGCAGGAGACTCACTTGAGCCCAGGCGTTGTAGGTTGCTATGAGCTGTATACCATGGCACTCTACCCAGGGGGACAGCTTGAGGCTCTGTCTCAAAAAAAAAAAAGTTGATGTGTGGGCAGGTGTAGTCTATCAGGATTTTATTTGTATCGATTGTATTTGAAGTGTTAGAAAGCAGGTATGATGGATCTAGTTCAACTGTCAAATCAGTTTATGCTGTGACTTAATCTGTAGTGTTTATTATGTTTATTTTTTCTGCGTTAGGACTGTTAGACACTATTTTGTATTAGGTAGACATCATTAATATCAATTTTTCCATAGATGAAGAAAATCTAAAGAAAGATGGTATTTCTGTTTGACTTATAAAACAGGGGCAATGTAAGCATATGGTATGTGTTCAGGGTATTTTACTTTCAGTAAAAATAAGAGGGATAGCACTTTGGTAGGCTGAGACAGGTGTATTGCTTGAGCTTAGGAGTTGGAGACCAGCCTAAGCGAGTACGAGAACCTGGGTTTCATTTCTACTGAAAATAGAAAAACTAGCAGGATGTTGTGTCAGGCACCTTTAGTCCCAGGTACTTAGGAGGCTGAGACATGAGGAACTCTTGATCCCAGGAGTTTGAGGTTGCTGTGAACTGTGATGCCATGGCACTCTACCTACCACGACAGAGTGAGACTCTGACTCTAAATAAATAAATGAATAAATGAAATACAAAATAAAAGTAAGAGGAAAAGTTTGAATTTCGTCAATAGATCATTTTTCCTATTGCTCCTCTAAAAGAAGTGACTAGCTAAAATATTGACATGTGTTTGTAGTAGAATGATGTAGAAGTCTTGAGTATTATTTGATGAGATAGAACACATTGTACAGGGGTTGTATATTATTTAATACATAGAGATAAATATATTTTCAAAGGCATTAGATAAAAGTGAAGATTACTCCCATGTGGAATGTTGTAAATGTATTCCATATCAACAGTCACTAATTATTCTCCCTTTTTAAAAAGTGTTAAATCTTAACAAAGATTTTAATGTAAGTATAGTTACTTTGAATTTTTTTTTTTTTTTTTTTTTTTTTTTTTTGCCGTTTTTGGCCTGGGACGGGTTTGAACCCACCACCTCTGGTATGTGGGGCCGGCACCTTTACTCCTTTGAGCCACAGGCGCTGCCTACTTTGGATGTTCTTTTCCTGTGTTTTGAACAGGAAGCCTATGGTGGATTTTCAGATTCTGTTGAAAGAATATGTATGAATATAATTGTTATTATTAATAAAATTATATGATTTATAATATTTTAACATTGATATGAAATGGTATCTAGGCATCAGTTTTAAACTATCCCATTATATCCAAAGACTGGGGTTAATATATGGAAATAAGGCTGGGTGGAGTGGCTTATGCCTATAATCCTAGCACTCTGGGAGTCCGAGATAGGAGGATTGCATGAGCTCAGGAGTTCAAGATCAACCTGAGCAAGAGTGAGACCCTGTCTCCACTAAAAGCAGAAAAACTAGTGAGGCATTATGATGGGTGTCTATATTCCCAGCTATTTGGGAAGCTGAGGCTGGAGGATTGCTTGAGGTGAGCTGTGATGTGATGGCACTCTGTCTTATTTTATTTTATTTTATTTTTGCAGTTTTTAGCCAGGGCTGGGTTTGAACCTACCACCTGTGGCACATGGGGCTGGCGCCTTACTCCTTTGAGCCACAGGCACCGCCTTGGAAATGATATTTTATTGAGTGACACAGTTGTGTGATTTTTCTAGTAATCCTTTATTCCTGAGGACTTCAAATTTCTATAATTTGGAGACTGTTGTTCTCATAGTTACTATTTTTTATTTTATTTTTGATAATTTGGAATATTATGGTTACAATAAATATAATGTGGTAGTATAATTAGAAAATATACATTTTAGGTGTAAAATCCCTGTTAATTTCACCTCTTTTTGTTTTTTCACATATCCTCTTTAGGTCAAATAAATACATAGAATTAGCTTTTTGTTTTGATTTTCATTGGATGCAATATATAAAGCTGATAGTTTGTATAATCCAATCATGGTTAGAAACTATTTCAAAGATACAAGGAATTCTGTAGTGTCTGCAGTGTTTATTTACATTTTTTAAATTGTTCATTTGACACAGAGTCTCACTATGTCACCCTTGGTAGAGCCTCACAGCCTTTTTTCTTTGCCTTGGTAGAGTGTCATGGCGTCACACCCCACAGCAACCTCAAACTCTTGGGCTTAAGTGATTCTTTTGCCTCAGCCTCCCAAGTAACTGGGACTAGAGGTGCTTGCCACAACGCCCAGCTATTTTTTTTTGTTTCAGTTTTCATTGTTGTTTAGCTGGTCCAGGCCAGGTTTGAACCCACTAGCCTTGGTGTATATCACTGGTGCTGAGCCTATTTACATTTTATTTAAACTAACACATTTTAGATTTTCCATTTTGGAGGATGAAACTGCTTATGTGAAACATTTTTGTTACTGTTTCTTTCTATTAAATGACATTATGAAATGTACTGATTTTACTGGGCTATCTTTTTCAGGTGGAAATTGGGAGGGGTTCATAATTCCTACAGTTGTTTTCACATTTATATAAAAGGAATAAACACAAATAATAGTGTTGTGTATGAAATAAATGTTTCATAGTTAATAGGAAAAATATTCCCAGTGGAGTGAGTTTATAGATATTTATAAGAGACTAAAATGTCCGGAGTGTGGGGCAGTGCCTGTGGCTCAGTGAGTAGGATGCTGGCCCCATATACTGAGGGTGGCCAGTTCAAACCTGGCCCCAGCCAAACTGCAACAACAAAAATAAAAATAATAATAATAAAATAAAATAAAATGTCCAGAGTGGTAAAGTAACATCAATTTTACACATGGAGATAGAACAGCTGTTCTCAGGCTACACCGCTGACTCTGTGTGAATTTAGGGGAAGGAATTCTGCTTGTTTTACTTCCTAATTGTCTCAGTTTTTCTCTTGCTCTTCATTTTACCCCCTGCTATATAAGCCTCACAACCTTTCTTTGCTTGTGTTAGACCAAATCATTGTCACTGCTTCCCTTATGTCACATGATGTTACACAGGATGTTTTCAGTTCTGAGGATTGCATTGAGATTTATTGGTAATGTAATAATAAGTTGTTTTTAACTGTAGTTTTTTTTTTTTTTTTTTTGAGACAGAGCCTCAAGCTGTCCCCCTGGGTAGAGTACTGTGGCATCACAGCTCACAGCAACCCCCAACTCCTGGACTCAAGCGATTCTCTTACCTCCGCCTCCCAAGTAGCTGGGATTACAGGTGCCTGCCACACACCTGGCTGTTTTTTGGTTGCAGCTGTCATTGTTGTTTGGCTGGCCCAGGCTGGATTTGAACCCTCCAGCTCAGGTATATGTGGTTGGCGCCTTAGCTGCTTGAGCCACCGGCACCAAGCCATTAACTATAGATTTTGAAGATAATTTATTTTAAACACAAACTCTGTCCACTTAATTGAAATGAGAGGAAAGTGGGGTGGTGCCTGTGGCTCAGTCTATAGGGTGCGGGCTCCATATACCGAGGCTGGCGGGTTTAAGCCTGGATCCAGCCAAACTGCAACAAAAAAGTAGCCGGGCATAGAGGTGAGTGCCTGTAGTCCCAGCTACCTTGGAGGCTGAGACAAGAGAATCTCCTAAGCCCAAGAGCTGGAGGTTACTGTGAGCTGTGATGCCACAGCACTCTACCGAGGGTGACAAAGTAAGACTCTTGTCTCTTAAAAAAAAAAAAAAAAGAAAGAAATGAGAGGAAAATAATGCCAGTAGCCCAGATAGTCAGCACTGTGATAGATGTGGAGATGGATACAACTTGTCTGTGATAGACTTCTCATAGAGGTAAGTAAGATTTACTGAAAAGAAAATTTGGGAAACACTTTTGAAATAAGGGGAGTTGGTTAGAAATGAGCTTACTTTAGTCACATTGAGTCTTAGGATCAATGAGTCAAACTTTTTGACTATCTCTCTAAAATGTCATACTGGCAGCATAAATGTCTGAGATGAAGGTGCCTATGGAAGACTATTAGGGAGAATAAGCACACTGTGCTTCAGTCACACCCACAAACCTATTTTCCCAAGGGCAAAACATAAAGGATAATGCCAACTCTGGTTATATACACTATCGGAGGTTGGCCTTCCAGGAAAACTGTCAGGCAGATGGCATAATTGACAAATGTTTTTATAAACACGTGATAGCTTAGAAGAAACATTTCAAGAGTTTATATAACATCTGTGTGGATAGAGATGATTGTAAAAATATTTATGAAATGTACCATTTTAACTATGTGTACCATTCATTTTAATAAATATATGTACATCATTCAGGTGCGGTGGCTCACGCCTGTGATCCCAGCACTCTAAGAGCCTCTGAAAATAACTGGGTGTTGTGGTGGGCACCTCTTGTCTCAGCTACTTAGGAGGCTGAAGTAAGAGAATTGCTTGAGCCCAAGAGCTTGAGGTTGCTGTGAGCAATGATGCCAAGGCACTTTATCTAGGACAACTGAGCGAGATTCAGTCTCAAATAAACAAAAATCAACTGAACAAAATAAAGTAACCCTCAATGAGTTCCAAACAAAATAAACATACCCAGAAAGACTAAATAAATGAATAAATAAATTGGAAACAATACAGTGACAATTACTTTAATTGTAAAATTGCATAATCTTTGTGACCTCTGGTCTTTTTTTTTTTTTTTTTTGAGACAGAGCCTCAAGCAATCCCCCTGAGTAGAGTGCCATGGCATCACAACTCATAGCAACCTCCAACTACTGGGCTCAAGCGAGTCTCCTGCCTCCGCCTCCCAAGTAGCTGGGACCACAGGCACCCGCCACAACACCTGGCCATTTTTTGGTTGCAGCCATCATTGTTTGGCGGGCCCCGGCTGGGGATTCGAACCCACCACCTTAGGTGTAGGTGGCTGGTGCCTTAGCCGATTGAGCCACAGGCGCCTAGCTGTGACCTCTGGTCTTTTGTGAAAGTAGCCTAAACTTTGAAAATGGAGGCCTCTCAGGCCTCAATATCCAATAAAATGTGAGTCATGTCTCATTTTAAATTTTCTAGTAACCACACAAAATAAAACAGGTGAGATTAAGTGTAATTTCATATTTAACCCAAAATATTAAAAAATATTTAAATATGTGGTCAATATATCATTAAGATATTTTGAGGTATTAAATCTTTCACAATCACTTTGTATTTTCAGATTTTAGCACATGCCACTTCAGGCCAGCCACATTTCAGGAGCTTAGCAGCCCCTTGTGACTATTGGCTGCCACATTGAAGTACAACTTTGAGATTTCTGACACCTCTTACTCAGAGAAATGAAGGGTCTGTGACCCCCTTTTTCTTCCAAACATGAAGAAACATCCACTTCCCAGCTAATACTTCTCAGGTGCAAGTGCAGAAGAGACAGTACTTGGGAAAAGAGCAGCGCTTGCAAAAGCAGGGAATGGTGATAGGTAGAATGCTGCCACCCACCTGTTGCTTGTCAGGGACAAATGTCACTTCCAGTCGGTCAAAAGATGTGAGGCTCTAGGAGTAGGGAAACCCATGTCTTCAGATCTGTCTACGATCTTTCCCTCAAGGGCTAGATGGTAGGGAGGAATAGATAGAAGGCAGACTTAGGGGTTTGACAGTAATGGTCAGGTTGTAGTTGTCTGTTTCATACTGTGGTGTGGGGGACTGTGTAAGTTTAAGCATAAATCACATGCACACATGTCTACATGTATTTCTGTAAAACAGCAACATATAAAAAGACTCAACTTTTAGCAGAAAAGGGGTAAGTCATGGTGGTTCACTCCTGTAAACCTAGCACTTTGGGAGGCAGAGGCAAGTGGATTGTTAGAATTCAGAAATTTATAATTATTATCATAATTACTGGTAGCAATTTTTGTTGATGCTACTGTTTTAGAAATAGTGATAGAAACACCCAGTAAAGCTTTACTGCCTCCTGGTGCTGCTGGCTTACTAGTTTGGCATAGACTTCAGACCTCTTTTGTGAAGCTACGGGCCCTGCCATGGATGAAGAGCCTCAGTCAAAATATAGACCAATCGTACTGTGAACTTGAAGTTGGGGGGTGGGAGGTTTTTTGGGACAGATAATAGATGAGAGTCACAAAGCTCATAGTGCAGGGAAGCCTGTGATGAATCATAGGGTTTGTCCATGAGGCAGATCAGATTCCAGCCACTGAGTGAAGTACGCTCATCTGCACATCTAGAAAGCAGGGAAAATATACAATTGATGAGTTCCAGCAGCATATAAGAGTGTCTACTAAGAAGGAACCTGCCACTTCACCCCATATTTCTACAGACCAAACAGACATTCTCATGAGGAAAACCCCAATGTGGTTCCGTCATATCATGATAGTACAAAATCATTTTCTATTTTTTCACTTTCCTCTTTTCCATTCCATTATTGTATATGGAATATCTGGTGTAAGTGCACCAGCATAAACTACTTTTGTTTCTTTGTACTAAGTGACCAAGACCACAAGAGTGACACTCTGTCCCCAACTCCCTTCAAAAGGAAGGAAACATCGTATAACAACTCCTAATTTGGGTATAGATGTCACATTTGTGATTTCAAGCAATGATTGTATGAAAATTGCTACCAATAAAAGAATCCAATTTTCTTTTCCTTTTTTGGAGGCAGAGTCTCACTCTGTTGCTCCAGGCTAGAATGCCATGGTGTCAGCCTAGCTCACAGCAACCTAAAACTCCCGGGCTCAAGTATTTCCTCTGCCTCATCCTCCCAAGTAGCTGGGATTTCAGACACCTGCCTTCCCCTCCCAGATAAATATAGATTTTTGATAGAAACACAGCTAGGCACTGACCCTAACTCACCCATTAATTCACTTCCTTATAGTTACTTGCAGCTACTCTTTAGCCCCTGTCATTTACAGTTGCTTTCTGTCTCCAGTCAAGCAGATCTTGTTACAAGGCACTACAGGTGTTTGCCACAATGCTCAGCTATTTCTTTTGTTCTTGTAGTTGTTGTTTAGCAGGGTTGGGTTCCAACCTGCCAGCCCTGGTGGATGTGGCCGGCACCCTAACCACTGATTTATGGGCACCGAGCCAGGACAACATTTTTAATGTTAAGAAATCTGAAGTTTCTATTTGAGGTATTTTTTAGATCCTGGATTCCTGTGGGTCTGCTGACACCAGCTAGTCTGAAGATCCCCTCTGAGGAACTAAATCAATGTAAGAATGCAGTTTTCAGTGGCTCCCATAGCTCAATGGGTAGGGCGCCAGCCACATACACCAAGGCTGGTGGGTTTGAACCCTGCCTGGGCCAGCTAAAACAACAATGACAAGTGCAACAAAAAAAATAGCTGGGGGCAGCACCCGTGGCTCAGTGTGTAGTGTGCTGGCCCCATATTCCAAGGGTGGCGGGTTCAAACCCGGCCCCAGCCAAACTGCAACAACAAAAAAATATCTGCCCATTGTGGCAGGCACCTGTAGTGCCAACTACTCGGGAGGCTGAGGGGAGAGAATTGCCTAAGCCCAGGAGTTGGAGGTTAAAAATAGCCAGGCATTGTGGCTGGTGGAGTGCCATGGAGTCTCAGGCCATCCTCTTGCCTCAGCCTCCAGAGTAGCTGGGACTACAGGCACCTGCCGTGACACCAGGCTAGTTTTTTCTGTTTTTAGTAGAGACAGGGTCTCGTTCTTGCTCTTGCTCAGGCTGGTCTCAAACTCCTGAGCTCAAGTAATCCTCCTGCCTCAGCCTCCCAGAGTGCTGGGATTACAGGCATGAGTCACTATGCCCGGCTTCTTGGGTGGTCAAAGAATTGAAAGACACACCACTAACGAACATAGAGCCACAAAAACAGACTAGGATGGGCAAATTTCCCTTGTGAAAAGAGAGCCAGAAAGAGGAAATCACCTGTTTGCCCCCTTCACGGGCAATCTGTCCAGGGAGGCACATCAAACCACACCAGGGTGTACCCTGGCCAGAGACTTTAAGTTGATACACCCTTTTTGAGTGGAGAGTACAGCCAGGATGAAATAAAGAGTATACACCACATTAGAGTGTTCAGAGTTTATTGATAGACATAAAAAAGCTCTGTTGTACCCATCGCGACCTGAAAGGATAGACTCAGACCCCACTTAGATGCAATTAATTGGTGATTTATTTTTTTATTTTTATTTTTTTTTTGAGACAGAGCTTCAAGCTGTCCCCCTGAGTAGAGTGCTGTGGCAGCACAGCTCACAGCAAACTCCAACTCCTGGGCTCAAGTGAGTCTCCTGCCTCAACCTCCCAAGTAGCTGGGACTACAGGCGCCTGCCACAATGCCCAGCTATTTTTTGGTTGCAGCTGTCATTGTTTTTGGCGGACCCGGGCTGGATTTGAACCCACCACCTTAGGTGTATGTGGCTGGTGCCTTAGCCACTTGAGCCACAGGCGCCGAGCCTAATTGGTAATTTATTACACCTGCACAAGGGACTGCTGCTCTGAGAGGCAGTTGGCCCCAAAGTGGAGGGCAGGTTGTGTTCTATACCCTTTTTGCGTTGCTAAGCAAGCAAGCCAGTATAGAAGCGGAATGTTGCTGTTAGCTCCAGGTGGGGTTACAATTTGGGTAACAGTGGTTACAGACTGGCTAGCAATAGTTACAGTTTACAGTTTGGGTAACAACTGTTACAACTTAGATAGCAATGGTTATAGTCGGGTAAGTTTCTCCAAATTGACAGGATGGAGGCTGGGGGACTGGCTGGGAATTTGCCTGTTACAGCTCTAAAAAAGTTTAGGCTTAACAGTAGAGGGGTGGCTGACATTGCTCACCAATCTTTACTCAAATTTCTTTTTTTATTTTTATTTATTTTCTTTTTTTAGAGACAGAGTCTCACTTTGACGTTCTCAGTAGTGTGTCATGGCCTCACAGCTCACAGCAACCTCCAGCTCTTGGGCTTAGGTGATTCTGTTGCTTCAGCCTCCCTAGTAGCTGGGACTACAGGCACCAGCCACAACACCCAGCTATTTGTTGTTGTTGTTAAAGTTTGGCGAGGCCAGGTTCAAACCCACCACCCTTGGTATATGGGGCCAGTGCCCTACTCACTGAGCCACAGGCGCTACTCTTCTTTATTTTTGTTGAGACAGAGTCTCAAGCTGTCACCCTGGGTAGAGTACTAGAGAGTTATAGCTCACAGTAACTTCCAACTCTTAGGCTCAAGCAATCTTCTTGCCTCAGTTTTTCTATTTCCAGTAGATGTGGGTCTCGCTTTTTGCTCAGGCTGATCTCAAATCTGCCAGGTCAAGCAATCCACCTGCCTCAGCCTCCCAGAGTATTAGGATTGCAGGCGTGAGTCACCACGCCCAGCTACTCAAATTTCTACTTCTCATATACCTAAAGCTACCTTTTTTCCAATGTGGCATACCTAATTTGTATAGTTCAAAGCAAAGATCACATTAACCTTTAGTATAACTAAGTGACTTATTACAACATTCCACTTTAAAAGATAATCTTCTAAATCAATCCACCCAAACTACTCAAGATATCTATCTCTCTCCCCAGTGTGTGAGCCAAATCCATAAAACAATGAGAGATGATGAGGGTCAAGTAGGACCTACTTCAACCAGATCAGCTGTGCAACGTCTGCCCCAGACTGCCTGACTCCATGACTCCATCTTATTCTCACCATGTGCTTTCACAGGCGTACCTCTGCCACCTTTGCCCTGTTGTTCTGTCTGCCTTTTAATAATTTCAATCCTACTTTAATCTCTGGCTATATGCTTTGTTTTGTCAATTTTAACTATTTCCCTCAGGCTTGTTCTCTGCTCCCCTCAGAGTTCCTTCTGAATAATAGTCAGAGGCTGCTTTTTGCTTTTCAGAGACCCCCTTCATATGTATATGTATATAATTCATAAAAATATATACCTTATGTTCAAGGTTAAATGCAAATATCCTCCACCAAGGGTCACGTCCTAGCTTGGTGCCTGTAGCTCAAGCGGCCAGGGCACCAGCCACATACACCAGAGCTGGTGGATTCGAATCCAGCTCAGGCCTGCCAAACAACAATGACAACTACAACCAAAAAATAGTCGGTTGTTGTGGCAGGCACCTGTAGTCCCAGGCAAGAGAATTGCTTAAGCCCAGGAGTTGGAGGTTGCTGTGAGCTGTGATGCTACAGCATTCTACCCAGGACAACAACTTGAGGCTCTGTCTAAAAAAGTAAAATAAAAAGAGCTACGGCCAAAATACCCCTTACATAGGCCCCTTCCTGCCCAAGTCTGATTGCCTTTAGTGTCCCTATGGACTGAGGGGATAAGGCCTGTCCAATCAGGTGCGCAGCCGGAAAGAAGGAGGTTTCCAGGATCCGGCTGGGCCTTTTTTTTTTTTGTTAGGACAGAGTCACTTTATTGCCCTCAGTAGAGTGCGGTGGCTAAGGTGACCAGACATCCCGCTTTTGGTGGGACAGTCCTGGTTTTTAACAATTTGTCCCACGTCCCGCGTCCTGCAACATTTTTAAAAAGTCCCAATTTTTGGAAAGAATGCAGGACAATCTAGGGAATGGGGGGAGAATGGGAAGGGAATATATGTTTTTGACTGTTGAAAAGGTTAATGTAACTCCATTTGGGAATGAAGAGGTTAATGTAATTTCATTTGGAAATGAAAAGACTAATGTAAACTCCCTACTCCCCTCCTGGCAAGGTCGCCCAGGTGGAATCGGTATCAGAAGGATACTGGCTCCCTCCCTCGCTTCTAGGCAAGGACAATTAGCTCAGAAGGAGCCAAACTGTCTGGAACAAACAAGTAGGCCCCCCCTCTCTAGAGGGTCCCTAACCATAAACAGCTCAGCCAATAGCCCCTGCCTCCCGTCAATGGTGTCTCACTTTACCAATGTTAAAATCTGGTCACCTTAGCCGTGGAGTCACACCTCACAGCAACCTCCAACTCTTTGGCTTTAAGTGATTCTCTTGGCTCACCCTCCCAAGTAGCTGGGACTATAGGCGCCCGCCACAGTGCCCTGGCTATTTTTTGTTGCAGTTGTCAATTGTTGGTTAGCTGGCACGGGTGGGTTTGAACCTGCCACTTCGGTGTGTATGGCTGGCACCATAGCCACTGTGCTATGGGATCCGAGCTGCTGGGCGTTGTCTCTCCATTGTTCCCTCTCCAGCGATCCTTAGTTGTCTCTGCCACGTGCCCTGGCACCCTGTGACTTTCAGGTACTGGGAGATTTATAGGGAAGAATCCAGGAGACTTTGGAATCTGGGAAATCGTGAGTGTGCGAGGCTGTTTCCTAGGGGTGGGGATTGATAGGTCTTGTTGGATCCAGTGGAGGCAGATCGTGCCTCACTCTTCAGCTCTGGAGCCTTGAGACTGAAGTTCACTCTGGCACATCTTGCCCTTGAGTCCCCTGCGGTCACAGGCTAAGGCTGGGCAGGCAGCTGGGACCCTGGGCGTCCTGTCTCCATAAGTTTACTTCAGCCTCATCTCTGCGCCCCACAGCCCCGCTTCCCTCTCAGATTGTGAGGGACAAGTGAAGGTTTACCAGGTAAGGATCCTGCCTGGGTGTACGGGCTTCATGCACAAGAGCAGCTGGGCTCCGTGAGGTCCTCAGGCCCCTTCTTTCTCCTATTAAAAATTAAACTCAGAAAAGTAAAAGTTAATTTGAGCAAATGGTAATTTGTGAACCTGCAAGTCCTAGACTATGGTTTGTAGACTCATGGGGAGCCCCTGGATGCCCTGGTGCTCAGAGGAGTCTCTTGTTGTACCCTTCCTCTACAAAGCTACCTCGCGGTGGGGGCGAGGGGGTGATGGCTAACGCCTGTAATCCTAGCACTCTGGGAGGCCAAGATGGGTGGATCACTTGAATTCAGGAGTTGGAGACCAGACTGAGAAACAGCCAGACCCCGTCACTAAAAACAAAAATATGCGGGTGTTGTGGTGGGCCCAGCTACATGGGAGGTCGAGGCCAGAGAATCTCTGAGCCCAAGAGTTTGCGGTTTCTGTGACAGCACAGCACTCTACCCAGGGAGACTGAGTGAGACTCTGTCTCAATAAATATCTCTCTCCTTGGGTCGATAAGGTTTTCTTTTCCCACCCTGAGCTTCAGTTTCTTGAATACACATTGGTTTTCAGGCAATGAAATGCTGGTATTGAAGGGAAAAGGCAGAAGTGACTCCTGTCTTTTCTTTCTTTTTTTGAGACAGTGTTTCTGTGGCCCTGGGGTAGAGTGCTGTGCTGTCACTGCTCCACAGCAACTTCAAACTCTTGGGCTCAAGCCATCCTTTTGCCTCAGCCTCCCAAGTAGCTGGGACTACAGGCGCCTGGCTATTCTTTTGTTGTAATTGTCAGTGTTGTTTGGGAGGCCTGGGCTTCTTTCAAACCTGCCAGCTCCGGTGTATGTGGCTGGCGCCCTAGCCACTGACCTACAGGCGCCGAGCCCATTTGTTAAACATTCTTATTTACCTTTTTTTTAATCTCCAGAGTGAGCATTGTAATGTTTGGATGCCTGTTATATTTTGGGGCAGTTTCATACTAAATCCCAGGGCTTATTTTGGGGAATGGTACCAGGAAGAAGAAATAGGGAAAATACAGATAGGTATATCTACTATTATTATTGCAAAGAATATAAATACATTTTTATAAGAGCATCTAAGTCTTAATGGGAAAGGTCTTTGCTGTAGGTTGCTTTTGTAGAAGAGCAGGAAAGATATAGGATTTCTTTACTCACAGCTATTTCCCAGGATATTCATCCCACCTTCCCCCGCTACTTTCCCTTGCCCTATACATCTCTTTCTTGTGGATGTTTCTGAGCTGTATCATTTATAATAAGCTTAGCCATAAGTAAAATGTTTTGTTGAATTTTCTGAGTTCTATCAAAGTATTTGACTTATGGAGGGGCTATGGAAACTCCTGATTAATAAGCACTTGCTCAGAAGTGTAGAGAAGCCCCAGGGCTTATCAGTGGCATTTGCAGTGGGGGCAGTGATGTGGGACTGAGCCCTGAACCTATAGTGTCTGTACTCACTCTGGATGGTGTCAGAATTGAATTATTGGACACCCAGTTACTACTAGAGAATTGGTTGGTATTTAGGAAGCTCCACATGTACAGTATTAGAAAAAAAATCACAAGACATTGAAATGTTGCTGGGTATTTGTTTTCTGGTGAGAATTATGACACAGTGCTTCCAGACTGTGAAGAGGGGACAAAATTTGTGGAGGTCCCAGAAAGAAAATTTCCAGGTATTCAGATTTCTCTCACTATGTACCTAAAAATCAGCCACCCTCGGCTACATCCCCATAGTGAGAGTGGTCCCCAAGTGGAAGAACCTAAATGAATGTGAGATTTCTTTTGAATTGTGGATGAATGGAGTATGCTGCTGTCTTGAGCTTTTGTTTCTTTTTTGCAGTTTTGGCCGGGGCTGGGTTTGAACCCACCAACTCCGGCATATGGGGCCAGCACCCTGCCTTTGAGCCACAGGCACCACCTAAGCTTTTGTTTCTTTTTAAAATCCATAATTTTTTTTTCTGTTTCTTTTCTTTTCTTTCTTTTTTTTTTTCTTTTGGAGACCAAGTCTCACTTTGTTGCCCTTGTTGGAGTGCCATGGTGTCACAGCTCACAGGAACCTCTAGCTCTTAGGCTTAGGCGATCTCTTGCCTCAGCCTCCTGAGTAGCTGGGACTATAGGCACCCACCACAACACCTGGCTATTTTTGTTGCAGTTTTGCTGGGGCCGGGTTTGAACCCGCCACTCTTGGTATATGGGGCTGGCGCCCTACTCACCAAGCCACAGGTGTAACCCCCCCCTTTTTTTTTTGAGACAGTCTCAGACTGTTCCCCTGGGTAGAGTGCTGTGGTGTCACAGCTCACAGCAACCTCAAACTCTTGGACTTGGAACTCTTTGAATCACTCAAGTGATTCTCTTGCCTCAGCCTCTGGAGTAGCTGGGGCTACAGGGGCCAGCCACAATGCCTGGCCTTTTTTCAGTTATAATTGTCATTGTTGCCTGGCAGGCCTGGGCTGGATTTGAACCCCTCAGCTCTGGTGTGTGTGGCTGGCAACCTAGCCACTTGAGCTACAGGCGCAGAGCCTTAATCCATAATTTGTGAACACTGTTTTCGTTTTCTCACTTGAAAATCTTTGTTTTTCAAGATAGAGTTTCACTCTGTGACCCAGAATAGAATGCCATGATATCATAGCTTATAACAACCTCAAATCTCTTGGGCTTGAGCAATCCTATTTTCTCAGCCTCCAAAGTATCTGGGACTACAGGAGTTGACCACTATGTCCAGCTAGATTTTCTCTTTTTTAGTAAAGACCAGGTTCTCACTCTTGCTCGGGCTGGTCTTGAACTCCTGAGCTCAAGCAGTCCACCAGCCTCACCCTTTCAGAGTGCTAGAATTATGGGTATGAGCCATTACACCCAGCCTCTTGCTTGAAAATCTGAGGGGATTGAGTGATATGGTCTGATATACAAAGAATTCTGACCCTGTATTCACGGTAAATGACAGCTTACCACTGCAAAAGTATTCTTTCAGTGAAATGCTATCTTCCCTTATTTTGACAGAGTGTCACTCTGTTGCACCAGGCTAAAGTGCCATGACCTCATCCTCACACACAGCAACTTGAAACTCTGTGTTCAAGCAATCCTCTTGCCTCAGCCTCCTCAGTCGCTGGTACTACAAACACGGCATAATTCATGGCTTGCTTTTCTATTTTTGGTAAAGATAGGATCTTCCTCTTGCTGTCTGGTCTCAAACTTTGAACTCTGAAGCTCAAGGGATCGAATCTGTGGGTTCAGGCAATCCACCTGCCTTGGCCTTCCAGAATGCTAGGATTACAGACATGAGCCACCTCACCCAGATGGGTGTTTTTATTTTACTAGGGCAGAGCCAAATTCCAAACCCCAACAGATCATATGAGTTTCAAGGTATTGATATCATCTCAGAACATTGATCAAATATGTTCTAGGTCTGGGGGTGGGGTGGTAAGAGGGCTGACACCAGTAACTGTGGCCTATAGGTAAGAGAGTCCTTCATCAGGTGGGATGTTTTATATTCTAATGTTTATGACAAAAGTAACATGGGCAGTCATGGTGGCTCACGCCTGTAATCCTAGCAATTTGGGAGGCCAAGGCAAGAGGATTTCTTTTTCTTTTTTTTTTGAGACAGAGCCTCAAGCTATCCCCTTGGGTAGAGTGCCGTAGCATCTCAGCTTACAGCAACCTCCAATGCCTGGGCTCAAGCGAGTCTCCTGCCTCCACCTCCCAAGTAGCTGGGACCACAGGCGCCCACCACAACGCCCGGCTATTTTTTGGTTGCAGCCATCATTGTGGTTTGGCGGGCCCAGGCTGGATTCGAACCCGCCACCTTAGGTGTATGTGGCTGGTGCCTTAGCCACTTGAGCCACAGGCGCTGAGCCAAGGATTTCTTAAGTTCAGGAGTTTGACACTAGCCTGAGTTAGAGCGAGACTCAGTCTCTAAAAATACCTGGGCCCTGGGCGTCATACCTCCCAGCTACTCAGGAGGCTGAGGCAAGAGAATCGCCTAAGCCCAACAGCTAGAGGTTGTTGTGAGCTGTGATGCCATGGCACTCAACCGAGGATGACAAAGTGAAATTCTGGCTCTAAAAAAAAAAAGACAAAGGCAAAGCCCCTGAAGCTGTTTGCAGTTCCAGTAATACTGATTGTCAATCTTTGGCCACCACCTGGTGACCAACTTCCAATGGAAAAGTAACTATAGGGATGACAAGTGGCCACTTTGCCTCTAGAACCCAAATCAGGATTTAACTCCTGGTTGTGCATGGGAATGTGTTCTTTCAAAGAATTC